>VWYH01001967.1:4509-15187 GCA_013399365.1 Pampusana beccarii
TAATGTCTCTGTATTTCAAGGGCATTATTGCAACAGTTCTGCTATTTGTGGATTCCAGTGAGAAATTATCTTCCTTTCACCAATTCTGACGCTCCATCTACACTTACTCACAGATTTTTTCTTTTTTATTATGTTTTAAAAGTTAGAATCTGCCCCTCCGATGTATAATGGGCAAAAGGGCACACTTTAAGTGAAATTACACTACGCTTCTCTTGCTTTAAATACAAAAAATTGGCTCCACTGGTCCATTCATCCTCAAGAACGTTAACACTCCAACTTCACAGACACCCGTACGTTATTTTTGTAAATAGCAAATTACTAAACTTAGTACAACACTCTATGAAAAGACTGTACACAATCCTCATTTTCCTTTTTGACAGAAAATTAAACTCTCCATCAGCAGATAAGTCAAATCTGGACCCCAAATGGGGCATGGGTGACGATATGCCACATATCTGGACTCGACGCGTTAAAGAGATTGTGCCTTCCAGGTTTTATGCAGAGGTTTAACAAGAGTCTTGGCAGCTTGATTTGGGACATGAAAGGTATTTGTGTTACAGCACCAGGAAAAGGGGTCTTGCCGTTTGGTTTCAACATCTCAGTTGTTTGCTGTCTTTGTGGTGTGAGGCAGCAGAACGAATGAAGCCACGCTGCACATAGGGGGTAGGGGAAAAGGTCAGGATCCTACACAGCTGGAGTGGGAGGGGGAAGGACAGGAACTTATTTTATTCTCAAAATACAACAGCGATGTTTTCCAAATAGCTTGCTGACCAGAACAAAATGAGATTTTTGAACTTGAACAGCACTAAAAAGAGGACGTTTCGATGTTTTAAACGTGTTGCTCTGTAAGGTGGAGAATGGATGAAGCGGAGGAACAGGCCACATGGTGCAGCTGCAGATGTTTGCTGTAAGGAACGTTTAAGGAAGAACTGTTGTTTTTACACATCTGAGGACCTGGCGCCTGATCCCAGAATGGGGGGGAAGGACTGAGAGACATCGGGCTGTGAATTCTTAATGTAATACACAGTCTCTTCCCGGAATATATACTGACACCTGTATAGACCTGTATTTACAAGTTAACTTAGGGGAAGTGTGGCCAGGGTATCAGGAATCCATATCTTAAACAGATTGATAAGGGGAAGGGTATTGCATGCGTCGGGTGGTCTGTGAACCCTGAAGTACCAACCAGTGGGGAACAGGGGAGGGAAGTTGTGTCCAGGATTTGGGGGGGATATAAGCAGGGGCTTTTTGCCCTATTATATGTGCCTACCTTTAGGTAGAACACCCGGTGCTGCGATATTGTTATTAAAATATGCTTTGCTGAGAGATCCTGCCTGGGCCTATTCTATTTGCAGAATAATTGTTTCTTACATTTGCGAACAGCCCTGCCAGCTGTGGGAGGACACCCAGCAAGTGCCGTGCGGGAACCGGCTTTGCAGTAAATGTTCGAGAAGGAGACAGACGAGTAAGACAACAACAACAGAACACTTTATTTGAATAGAGGGAGAGAACCTATGTGTCCCGGGGTGGATGGGAGGCCGGGGGGGCAGCGCATCCCCCTATTTATCGTATTCCTGGCCACAAGTGGTCTCTCCTCCTTTCCCTGTTTGCTGAGGAGCTTGGAGGGCACAATCTTGTCCGACACGCCTACGTGCACACCCCTACAGACCCCGTCGGTTGTTACATACTCGTTATTTCTCCCACCCAGCTCAGGCCGCTGGGCGGCTACGCGCCGCTCGCGATTCCCACTTACACTGTAGCCAATGGCACAGGCGCTCGGCTTCCCGCCACCATGTTTCCTTTTTCCCCCCCACCGTATTTCCTTTTTCCCGCCCTGACCACGCGGGGTTGGCGACTCCTTGTGCGCATGCGCGGGGCGCCGCTCCCGGGCGGGTAACGGGTCCCTGTTCCCGCGTATCAGGGAAGGGACTGCGGGGCTTTTAGCGATATCTTTAACAGAGTTAACGCCATCAAAAATAAAACCNACGGAACACTGAAACAGGCTGCCCAGGGAGGTTGTAGAGTCTCCTTCTCTGGAGACATTCGAAACTCGCCTGGATGCCTTCCTGTGTAACCTCGTCTAGGTGTCCTGCTTCGGCAGGGGGATTGGACTAGATGATCTTTTCAGGTCCCTTCCAATCCCTAACATTCTGTGATTCTGTGATTCTGTAATGTCTCTGTATTTCAAGGGCATTATTGCAACAGTTCTGCTATTTGTGGATTCCAGTGAGAAATTATCTTCCTTTCACCAATTCTGACGCTCCATCTACACTTACTCACAGATTTTTTCTTTTTTATTATGTTTTAAAAGTTAGAATCTGCCCCTCCGATGTATAATGGGCAAAAGGGCACACTTTAAGTGAAATTACACTACGCTTCTCTTGCTTTAAATACAAAAAATTGGCTCCACTGGTCCATTCATCCTCAAGAACGTTAACACTCCAACTTCACAGACACCCGTACGTTATTTTTGTAAATAGCAAATTACTAAACTTAGTACAACACTCTATGAAAAGACTGTACACAATCCTCATTTTCCTTTTTGACAGAAAATTAAACTCTCCATCAGCAGATAAGTCAAATCTGGACCCCAAATGGGGCATGGGTGACGATATGCCACATATCTGGACTCGACGCGTTAAAGAGATTGTGCCTTCCAGGTTTTATGCAGAGGTTTAACAAGAGTCTTGGCAGCTTGATTTGGGACATGAAAGGTATTTGTGTTACAGCACCAGGAAAAGGGGTCTTGCCGTTTGGTTTCAACATCTCAGTTGTTTGCTGTCTTTGTGGTGTGAGGCAGCAGAACGAATGAAGCCACGCTGCACATAGGGGGTAGGGGAAAAGGTCAGGATCCTACACAGCTGGAGTGGGAGGGGGAAGGACAGGAACTTATTTTATTCTCAAAATACAACAGCGATGTTTTCCAAATAGCTTGCTGACCAGAACAAAATGAGATTTTTGAACTTGAACAGCACTAAAAAGAGGACGTTTCGATGTTTTAAACGTGTTGCTCTGTAAGGTGGAGAATGGATGAAGCGGAGGAACAGGCCACATGGTGCAGCTGCAGATGTTTGCTGTAAGGAACGTTTAAGGAAGAACTGTTGTTTTTACACATCTGAGGACCTGGCGCCTGATCCCAGAATGGGGGGGAAGGACTGAGAGACATCGGGCTGTGAATTCTTAATGTAATACACAGTCTCTTCCCGGAATATATACTGACACCTGTATAGACCTGTATTTACAAGTTAACTTAGGGGAAGTGTGGCCAGGGTATCAGGAATCCATATCTTAAACAGATTGATAAGGGGAAGGGTATTGCATGCGTCGGGTGGTCTGTGAACCCTGAAGTACCAACCAGTGGGGAACAGGGGAGGGAAGTTGTGTCCAGGATTTGGGGGGGATATAAGCAGGGGCTTTTTGCCCTATTATATGTGCCTACCTTTAGGTAGAACACCCGGTGCTGCGATATTGTTATTAAAATATGCTTTGCTGAGAGATCCTGCCTGGGCCTATTCTATTTGCAGAATAATTGTTTCTTACATTTGCGAACAGCCCTGCCAGCTGTGGGAGGACACCCAGCAAGTGCCGTGCGGGAACCGGCTTTGCAGTAAATGTTCGAGAAGGAGACAGACGAGTAAGACAACAACAACAGAACACTTTATTTGAATAGAGGGAGAGAACCTATGTGTCCCGGGGTGGATGGGAGGCCGGGGGGGCAGCGCATCCCCCTATTTATCGTATTCCTGGCCACAAGTGGTCTCTCCTCCTTTCCCTGTTTGCTGAGGAGCTTGGAGGGCACAATCTTGTCCGACACGCCTACGTGCACACCCCTACAGACCCCGTCGGTTGTTACATACTCGTTATTTCTCCCACCCAGCTCAGGCCGCTGGGCGGCTACGCGCCGCTCGCGATTCCCACTTACACTGTAGCCAATGGCACAGGCGCTCGGCTTCCCGCCACCATGTTTCCTTTTTCCCCCCCACCGTATTTCCTTTTTCCCGCCCTGACCACGCGGGGTTGGCGACTCCTTGTGCGCATGCGCGGGGCGCCGCTCCCGGGCGGGTAACGGGTCCCTGTTCCCGCGTATCAGGGAAGGGACTGCGGGGCTTTTAGCGATATCTTTAACAGAGTTAACGCCATCAAAAATAAAACCAGTTAACAACAAACCAATTAACAGCGTGAATCATGACATCGCATTTTTGCAAAAGCGTGTGGTAATTATTTCTTACAGTACCATCGACAACCGCAGGCGGGAGGAACCCAACGCCTTCCCGTGCGCTCGGTAGCTCTCAATGGCAGCAAACGAGCAGAAGAGCTGTTTAATCCTGAAGTACGTGGCAGGGCATCTGCAGGAGGTTTATTCTGTGGTGACACACGTTCCCACCCACCCCGCTGTCATCACTCCTGGTTACGGCGCAGAGAAACACTCGTGTTTCAAGCACAGAAACGCACGGGGAGTGTACACAGTTGTTAAAAATGAAATCGCTACCACCGAATTTAACAGCGAATTTATTTTATTGCGTTCATTGATGGGAAATAAGCAGCACTGGGTGCGCGGGGGAGTCTCCGCTCCACCAACACGCGCACACACAATACAAGACTTTTGCCTTTTTTATACAATTCTAGTTGAACATATTCACGTGCAGGGGTCTTAGACCCCCCCCCCCCCCAGTGATTTGTTATCTCCTTATCAATAAGAAATGGTGTCTTAGAGCCCCTCTGGTTATTTATTATCTCCTTATCAACAACAAATAGTGTCCCAGATGCCTCTCCAGTGATTTGTTACTTCCTTACAAACAAATAGTGTCCTCTAATGGTTTGTTATCTCCTTATCAATAACAAATGGTATCTCAGATGCCTCTCTAATGATTTGTTACCTCCTTACAAACAAATGGTGTCTCAGCCCCCCCTCTGGTGATTTGTTACCTCCTTATGAACACGAGTCATAACCTGATGGCACCTGCAGAACCACCGGCCAAACACTCGCAGGGAGAAGGTTTCGTCAGCCTGCTCCCAACAGGGAGTGATCCTGACTGCCCGGATCTTGCAGATGCAAGGATGTGTTTAAAAATGAAGCATTTTCTGGCAAGGGAAACGAGGCTTGAACGGTAATAGTCTGGCTGGCTGTTTTCCAGCGCAGTGAGTATTACCAGTCCCTGAACAGAGCTGTTGTGGTGAAAGCCCTGTAAAGAGTTAACACAAAGACACACTACGCTGATTATTGTAATAACTACAAATGCTGGAGTGGTCCAGGGAGGCTCAGGTAACCCAGTGGCTGTGATGGGGGGGTCTGTCCCCACCTCCTTCCTCTCCCCAGCTCTTGGGTCACCCCTGGGGCTGCCCAGGGGTTTGGGGTTCAAAGCCGTTTGGGGTTCACCACCTGCCTGGGGTTCAAACCTATTTGGGGTTCACCACCTGTTTGGAGTTCACCAGCATCACCCCCAGTGCTCACTGCAGCAAAGCCATGGCTGGAGCAGACACTGGCCTCCCGACACCAACGCAGCACCTGCAGCTCCTGCCTCAGGACTGCGGCTGTTCCAGCGGATTGCATTACGTGTTTTGTCTCAAAACCACCATTTCTGGTCTCGTGCATCTCCCACAGGTCAGGCAGCACCACTCCCGCTGTGGTCTGACTCATTTCTGGTGAGTGGGTTGGTATGAAGCTATGGGGGACTTGTGGTCCATGGAGAACCAACAACAGGCAGTTTTGGGGAGGGCTGGGAGAACTTCTGGCCCATAGGTAATGGCTACCGGAGGATGAACTGTACTTCTGAATTTATGTTACACATATTCAACTTTACAGTCTAAAAAACCTATTGGTTTGGCCGGGAGGTTGCCTGTTACCATTCGTTTTTGAGTATTTGTTCACAAGAACCCCTTGCGTAAGCACACAATGCATATTTATTGCATTGCACACATCGCATATTTATGAATATGTTACACATATTCAACTTTACAGTCTAAAAAACCTATCGGTTTGGCCATGAGGTTGCCTGTTACCATCCGTTTTTGAGTATTTCTTCACAAGAACCGCTTGCGCAAGCACACAGTGCGTATTTGTTAGCTGAGTTTGCACTAGTTTGTTGCAACCTTGCCACTTTCAGCTGGTTTCCCTCTGGTTTCTTCTAATAGACCCACTTGTGTAGGTGAGGTCACAGTCAGCCAAGTCCTCCCATGCATTTCTGCAAAGCTGTCTTTCCATAGGAACTTTTTCTTATGTACCCCAATCTGTGGATGAGCCTTTTCCCCAGGGCTGGTTCAAAACCTACACAGCAGGACGCAACTGCTGCCCGACAAGATCTCTTTGTATCCCACAGGAGTCTGATGGTGATAACGCCATTTCCGGCTTTTCATGGAAATCAGGGAGGACTGAAGCTCTCGTATCACAGCTTGCCCTGCTCTGGGACAGCAAACTGAGAAGTATGTGGTGGGAACAGACGCTTCTGGGCTGTGAGCTGTGCAAACACCAACAAAAAGCCCTGGGACACTTTGCACAGATGCCAAGGCATCTGTGCTGCTGCCCCGAGCGCTGCCAGCCCGAGCCCTGACACAGGGGAAGGTGGAGCAGCGTCCTCTCCGACAGGAGCTGCCACACTCGTCGCTCCCCAGATTATTCCCTGTAAAGAGATTTTAGACCTGTACAGTATTGCCATGAACCATATGTTGACCTAAAGAAAATGGGAAGAGCAACCGTAACTCCAAAGTGTCAGAGAATATTTAACATTCAAACTTGTTTTCACATGGACCAAGAGACGTGCCATATTCAAACACAAAGCCTCTTGTCGTCAACATCTGTGACCACTTTAGAATGAACTGGTTCATCGCATGCTGAAGCAACATTGTTGGTCAAGAAACCAGTTTCTGGCATAGCGCTATTTGTAGTTACTTTTGCTTTCTCTGAGAGACTGCAAATAATAAGCTGTAGACATTAACACCTCGTGAATACATTTAACTTTCCGTTTAACTATAGCTTTATTCAGCATGACTGTAGATAAGGCTAGCAGCAAAGAGTCATTGGAGCTTAAGGAACATTTTAAAAATAAGTACCAAGGCCTCGTATTTGTTCTGAAACTGTTTGGTTTATTTTCAGGGAATACTGTTTAATTTAATTGTCTTGATTTATTTCTTTGGAGCAGCCATGCTGGTGGGATCAGACCAGGTGCTTTGCTGAGTGGGCATGTAATGGGAGACTGGCGATAAGAAGAGTTATAAACACGCTCAAGCAACTGTAGCTGGAGTGTGGAAAAACACATAAATCACACTAGTTGTTGTTTAGACTGGTGTGCTTGGCAAAGTAGAGCCTCTGTGCTTAGACACAGGCCTGGGAAAGACTTAGAGGCACCTTATCAAACATCCTTGAAATTGCTGCTCTGCTGCAGGCAAAGCTCAAAGCAGAGTGGTGAACTGCACCTGTGTGAATCCCCGATATACAGGCGAAACCAACAGGCCCAGGGATCTTCCGGCAAGTCCTGAGCTCTGCAACGGCAGCATTTCCAGTTGTGTGCCTCTGTCCAGGTGCTTTGGTGCTTTTCCTCAGCTCTGCAAGTTAGCAAGGTAATAACAATTCGTTTACTCTTTGCATTTCATACATAGATTGTGGCTGTTCATACGGCCCTACTCTGCAGGCTAATATTCTTCTGGCCTTCACACAGGCCTCGTGCTCACTGACAGCCCCATCTCTGTTGACAATATTTCATGTATGGGGATGTGCAGAAGTGGCGTTTGTTTCTGTGTCCTGTTGAGAGCGTGTGTTCTGGCTTTGCTGTCAGAGAAGCACAGGATTAAGATGAGGGTTCCAAGAGCCACAAATCCCACAGCTCCAGGTACCCTGGGTCTATAAAAGGCCTGCAAGGATTGCACAGCACCGCACCGACATCGCTCCCTGCACAGCTTCCTCACCTGGGCCACCCACCTATGTCACTGGCAGCAGCCAGGAGCTTCTCGGTGGTCCCCAATGACAGGATGAGGGGCAACGGGCACAGGCTGAAGCGCAGGAGATTCCATCAGAATATGAGGAGAAGCTTATCTGAGGTGCCAGAGCCCGGACCAGGGAGGCTGTAGAGTCTCTTTCTCTGAGACATTCAAGCCCACCTGGACACCTTCCTGTGGGATCTGCTCTGGTGAACCTGCGTTAGCAGGGGGGTGGGACCGGATGATCTCCAGAGCTCCCTTCCAACCCCAACCACTCCCTGATTCTATGGCCCCCCTGTCCCCAAACCTCCCGTGTCCCCCCATGTCCCCTTCTCCCCAAGCCCCCTCATCCCCATGTTCCTGTGTCCCCAAACCCCTGTGCCCCTCTGTCCCCCCATGTCCCCAAACCCCCTTGTCCCCCCGTGTCCCTCTGTATCCCCCCCATGTTCATGAACCCCATGCCCGTGTCCCCCCCTGTCCCTGGGGCGGTTGGTGCGGCGCTGTCGTCACTGTGTCGGGGAAGGGCTGAGGGCGACGTTCACGTGGCTTCAACTTCACCGTGACCTGGACCGTCCCACCAGCTTCTGCCACAACAACGGCTGCATCGGTACCGCAGGGCACTGGGGGTTGGCCATATGTGGATTAAGAAAAAAAAATCTTTAAAATTTTTAAAAATGTATTTAAATTTAAATTTCATTTTGAAAAGTTTCTATTTTGTTGGATTTGGGGGGGATTTGGATTATTTTAAATTGAAATTTAAAAAATTTTTTGTTGGTTTTGGAGGGGATTTGAACTTTTGTACAGTTTGTTTTTATTTAATAATAAAAATTATAAATTATAAATTTTTAATTTAATTTTAATTTTTAATTATTATTAATTAAAATAATAAATTTTACAATTAATTTGGGTAGACTTTCGGGGAGGTTGGGCTTTTTCTGGGCATCATTTGGATTTTTTTTAAGTTTTTTTGTTGGTTTAGGGGATTTGGGAAGGTTTGGTGAGTATGTGGATTATTTTAAATTTTTTAAATTTTTTTTGTGGGGTTTCAGGAGGCTTGCGTATTTTTCTGGGGGTTATTTGGAATTTTTTNTGGTTCGCAGGGTTTTGGGGGTGATTTGGATGGGTTTGGGGGGGTATTTGATTGTTTTAAAAATTATTTTTGGTTGGTTTTGGGGGCATTTGGGGGGGTGGTATTTTGTGGGGTTTTGGAGGGTTTTGGGGATTTTAAGGGTGTTTTGGAGGGTTTAGGGGCATTTCATAGGGGTTTGGACGGTTTTGGGGGGGTTTTGCAGGCTTTGAGGTATTTTGGGGGTGCACCCCAACCTGTCCCAGCTCCACACAGTGGCACATGGTCCCAATTATAGTTTTGGGGGTTGTTTTTTGTTTGTTTGTTTGCAGGGGGGTAGTTGAGGGGTATTTTGGAGGGCTTTGGGTTTTTGGGGGGGTTTTGAGACATTTTAGTGTGGTTTTGGAGGGTCTGGGATTTTTTGGGGGGGGGGCAAAGGGGTTTTAAGGGGGTTTTGGGGGTTGTTTGGGGGTTTTTGGAAGGATTTTGGGGTGTTGTGGAGGGTTTTGGGTATTTGGCGGGGGTTCTGGGGGTGCCCCCCAACCTGACCCCGCAACAATGCACAGTCCTGGCTTGGGGGTTATTTTGCAGGGCTTTTGGTGGGGTTTGGGGGGGTATTGGAGGGCTTTGGTGGGTTGGGGGGGGGTTAGGGTGGGTTGAGGTTTTTTGTAAGGGTGTTCTGGGGTGTTTTGGAGGGTTTGGGGTATTTGGAGGGATTTGGGAGGGAGGTTTTTTTGGAGGGTTTTGGGGGTGCTGGAGGGTTTCAGGGGTGCTGGGGTTCAGATTATAGTGGTGGTTTGGGGGGTACTTTGGGGGCGTCCCCCAAACCATCCCCACTTCCTGCAACAGCTCACGGTCCCAGTTACGGTTTTGGGGGAGTAAAAGCCCCCAAATGGGGGACTTTGGGGTTTTTTTGAGGGTCTTTGGGGGAGGTTGAGGTGTTTTAGAGGATTTGGGTTTTTTTGGGGGAGGGGGGTTGGGGGTCATTGGATGGTTTTAGGGTTGTTGGAAGGTTTGGGGCATTTGGGATGGGGAATTTTGGAGTATTTGGGTGAGGCTGTTTTTTTTATTGGGGGGGTTTAGGGGATTTTGGAGAAGGGCTGGAGGAACAGCACCCAGCACACGGTACTGGGGACCCGGGCAGGGGGAGAACCCTGGGATTTGGGGACATCCCTGGGATTTGGGGGTGGGAGAACTCCTGGGATTTTAAGGGAGGATCCCAGGAACTTGGGGGAGAGAAGATCCCACGGATTTTGAGAAAGAAAACCTGGAATTTTGGGGAGGGAGATCCCGGGCATTTTAGGGAGATCCTTGGGATTTTGTGGAGGGACAGCTCAGGGATTTTGGGGAGGGGTCCCTGGATTTTTGAGGGATCGATGGGATTTTGGGGAGGGGAATCCCCAGGATTTAGGGGAAGGATCCTTGGGATCTTTAGGAGAGCAATCCCTGGGATTTGGGGAAGGGAGATCCCTGGGGGGATAAACCCCCTTTGGGGGGGGATTAAACTCCTTGAGGAGTGATTAATCCCCTTGGAGGGGGAATTAATCCCTTTGGGGGGATCAGCCCCCTTGGAAGAGGGAAACAGCCCCACTTTGGGGAGGATTAACCCAGATTTGGGAGGGATTAAGCCCCTTGGATGGAGAATTAAGCACTTTGGGGGGGGTTCACCATCCTCTTTGTGGGGAATTAAACCCCTTGAAG
>VWYH01001972.1:0-40457 GCA_013399365.1 Pampusana beccarii
GGGCTGTCTGACAGGGAAGACCATGGTGTCAGCACCAGCACTTGGGTGAGCGGCTGCCAATCCCGCAGAATGTCTACCCAGGCTGTGTGCGTGGAAGTGACAATGGAGGGGGGGTCAAAGGGAGAGACCAGGCAGGATGGGAAGGGCCTTTGTCACCCACACATATTTTTCTTGGTTATTCTTACATTTACTGATTAAAAGATATCATGACAGAGCATGTGATCAGGCTGTAAATAGCAAATGATGAATTTTGATAAATGTAGGTCTAACCTACTCATTTATACTTGTAAATACTATTTTTACCAATTTTAAATCTCAGTATTCGTATCACTGATGCAATTTTAAAATAAAATAGCTGCAGTGTTTTGAACACAGTTGCACAAACAAAGTGTGAAACACCAGCTTGAATTGCAAAGTATTTGTTCGAAACACAGATAGTAGATTGGAGTCACAACTGAGTGTTTATAACTTAAGAATAAAGTTTAAAAGCAGGCATTACCATGTAAATTATGTATACTTCAACAGTAAATTTAGACTCAATTCGTAAAGTGATTTAACCATTCAAGCACTATGAAGTTATTTTCATCAATTCAGCTAGAAGTATCCAAGTGTTTAAAACTATTTAGGTGTTCAACTATCTTGTTGAATTGGAGCATATACTGTAAATTTGAAATACCAATACGCTGGGTTAATAACTGTTTAGAATTTGTAGAACACCATTAGATGTCTTTAATCCTAAAGCCAGCTATCTATCTTTTCTCATGTGAAATAAAACATAACTGGATTTCAAAATTTATTTATAACGTAGTTTAACACTATCAGAAAACAAGTATTGTGTCTCCAGGATCCTTTACAGTCGTGAAGACATTTTGAGAAATGTCACAAGAAGCTCGGAATGTAATTGACCCACAACATAATTTGAATGCTACTCACTGGCTTCTGCTCTGTGTATGTGAATATTCAGTAAGGGCAAAATTAAAAGGTGCTTTGAATAAAAAATATTTCTAGAAATATTATCAGGAAAACAGTTTTCTGTGAATGGTATCCATAAAGAGGTATTTC
The DNA here is from genome assembly GCA_013399365.1 of Pampusana beccarii. Classification (NCBI taxonomy): domain Eukaryota; kingdom Metazoa; phylum Chordata; class Aves; order Columbiformes; family Columbidae; genus Pampusana; species Pampusana beccarii. Next base: position 1,063 of record VWYH01001972.1, read on the forward strand.
TAGTAAAATAACAGAAAACAATAACATCTCGTTTAGTCTTATTCAGCCTTCATGAGTAGAAAGATGAAGTGTATGACTTTATCAGATGTCCTGAAAAATAGATCAATATTTTTATTTGAATTGTCTCTAGTGGTGGTGTAGGACTGATGAAAAATAGGAAAGGCAAGAAATATAAATGTAAAATTTTTAATCTGGCTAAAGTGCTGAGCTGCAAATGTGATAGATGCCTTAGAGAAATACTAGGCAGCCAGATCAAGGTGACTTGTGAAGTTCCCAAGAAACAGAGTGATTTTTGACAGGAGATTTAAAACTGGTGTGGTTGATTTAAAAATGGTTGTGATGGTAGATTTAAAACTGATGTAAGTGATTTAGAAATAATTAGGAAGACGGTCATAATCAAATGATCCATATGACTGGTGTGATCAGAAGACTGTAGTTATCAGCCTTTATATTGCTTCTCCACTCATTTTATACCAGGATAAAGCCTATCCACATTTGAAGGATTTTCATGCTTGTGATGGCTTCAGAGCATGGTACGAATATAAATAAAGACTTATAATCAGCCTCATTATATTATTTAAAATGGTTTATTTTATATTCAGTTGCAGGGCAAAGTCAGATTTTGTCTATGCACACAGCTGCCATTGCTTCAAATGGAAATTATACTCTCATTACAAAATCAGGCCTTTCACTCCTTACAGGAAAATCATTAAAAATTTGCAATAATATTTTCACCCAAATATCTATGTTGAAAGGACTGTGATACAATATTATTCAAAAATCAGCTTTTGAAAAATTCTTGTTGGCTTCTGTCTCTGTGGGGATTTTTGCTGTACACACAAATCCTTCTTTTCCACACCATTGCTGAAAAGATAACTTAAATTTAAAATAACTTAGACTAATCTGAATTCTAATAACTTCAGCCTCTTGTGTTTTCTGATTCTATGTACTACCATAGGAACAAGTAGTTCTTCTTTTATGAGGCAGAAAAATGATTTCGCTCAAGTGGAAGTGTACATGTAAGTGCCTGGCAGTAAGTACATTTGTGCAAATGACCACGCATATCATTACCCAATGGGTATTGTTTATTACTAGCTGAACAGAAACATTGCAACTGATATTTCACTTTTCCAGCTTTCTGTAAAGTATTTCAAAAACGACACCACCATGCAGTGGCCTACCTCTGCTGTTGACTACCCTCAGCAGCCACAAGCCACAGTAGTCAGTGGAATAAAATCACGTTAGATCTTTTCTCCATTGCATCTACCAACAGCGTGGTGGAGAAGTGTGAGTGCTGTACTACCATGATGTGTGTTGTGTGTATTTACTCCCTGCTGTTCCACTGCAGCTGTGTGTACTAACACCATCAGAGAAACTATGTTAGTATAATGCATAGCAAAGTGCATAATGCTGCAAAGCAATGCAGTACTGTATTATGGGTCACAGTTAAGACAGTGATTAACTTCCTGTCTTAAAGCCAATATAATTTGTGTCAACAGCAATGAAATCAAGCAAATATGCACGAAGCAAAACTTATGAAATCATAACTGTGTAGCAGTCAGAGAAAATCTGCTTCCTCAACCCTACTCTGTTTCATTCTGCCTGTGTTGTAATGCAGAAATGTGCCTAATTTAAGGCCACCTGAGAAATCAAAGCAGCCACAGTAGTGCTGGGTTCTTTCTACCAGAAAAAGGTGTTTGCGTGCCATAACTCAAGGCACTCATGTTTGCTTTAGTTCTGCTGAGTTCCTTCTCTAATCTTTTCCATACTGAGAGTGAATAGAAAAGGAGATAGCTGACCTCTTCACATAAGCAAAGATTTCCAATGCGAAGGATTCCCCTCTCCATATCTTTAGAGAAAAAGTGTTCCTGTCGGACTGGCATCTTTCCCATTAATTAAAGTTCTTGGAGACTGGGAGAGACAAAGATCACTGCCCACTGCTTAGCTACTTCAGCTGATGATGAGAAATACAAATACAGGTGAAAAATATTTTTTCAATCGTTGTACTATGTAATAGTTGTAACAGTGAAAAATTTGGGTATGGAACTGAGCAACAAGATTTTTTTTTTCCCTTCCAAATGATCCGAACATTTGAAAGCATAAAGGTTTCAAACATTTTCCTCTTGTGCAGTAGGTCAGCTCTAAGGCTTTGTACTATGGTCAATCTACTTTCTTTTTGTAGTAAACTGTGGAGTGTGAGCTTAAAGTGATTTCTTTAGTCATTGCCAAAATCACAGCTGAATTTCTTTTCCATCCAGGGCCAGGGCCATTAAAACTGTCACATTCAAATAGGGAAAAAAAGGAAATAATTTTTTTCAAAATTGACCTTTTCTGTTTAGAAAAATCAAAAACATTTTCACCAGAATGTTTTATCTAGCTCTGTTTTCCAGGACTGTATTTTTGTTTTTAAAATATGATTTTAAAGTATATTATAGTACTGTCTGTATATTAGTAGGTCTGAGTTTTAATTCTCTAGGTTTGTCAAGGGGACTGATTTAGTTTTTAATTTCCTACAGTTCTGTGTGAGTGAGTCTCATTAAAGAGAACAGCAGTTCTGCATGCAAATCAGAGAAAACAGACCTGGCAGTTTTGGTGGACTGTTTGCGGAACACTATTATCTGTGCAAAGAGTGCAAATATTCATTTTGCATGTCTTTTGTTGCAATTTTTTTTTTTTCTGAAATGTCGCCTAATCTTATCTGACATTTTGACCAAATTACAATATGCCTATTATTCTCCTCTTGTTTTTTCACAGTAATAAAATAAATAATTATCATCTGATGTCTGTGAACTAAAAAACTAAGCCCTTAATATTGCTCTCATTTTGGCATCTCAGAAGATCTTGGCCAACCTTTCAGTAACGTCAGGGAATATTACTGACCAGAAGCTGTTTTTGTTTGTTTTTCTTTCCTCAGAGTTTTAGTATTCTTTAAAAATGAGATCTTGTTTAACCAACCTGCAGCATATCATCAATAGGCAAATATGGGACCAGTGTGGGGAGCAAGAGGGGGTGTCTTCCCCAGAAAGATATTGTGAGCTGCAAAAACAGTAAAGTTTGCCACAATAAGCAATTTTATCCCAAAGCTAGACAGTTTGGGAGGACTTTTCCACTTATCAGTGAAAAAGAGATAGCAGTCATCTAATCTGATTAGAGGTAAAACTTCCTGTTTGCCTAGTATGCCATCCTTCTTTTTCTTGTATGTACATTCCTGAGTTGAAAGGTAAGCCATACGACTGCAGCTGCTGTGTGCTCAAGGTTCTCCCCTTTGAAGTTCTGAGAAGGGCTGTCTTCCTAAGGGTATGATGCACACAGAGCTTTACTTAATTTTATATAATTGGTCTCACTCAGAGATCATATCAAATAACATTAAAAAAACATCCAACAAAGAGAAGAAATCTAAAATGTCTTGAGATTATTTTCCCTTGTCGTATCTTATTGCCTCTCCCACAACTACAGTGATCATGTTGCCTCCAGTCTGCAAGAGAAGGATGCTTTTTCTTTTACTATTGTTTAAATCATTTTGGGAGGCCTTTGTGATTATAATACAAAATGAGTGATCTCTGTGACAGCTCCTGAAACCTCAAGACTTGGTGGGACTTGCTTTGTTGTAATATTCAGAGTATTATTTCATGATCTGGCACTCAACAAACCATCAGTCATTGTGAGAAATATATAATTACGTATTACTTAAGAGAAAAAATGTTTTTTAACCTCAAGATAACATAAAACACTTAAAAGTAATTGCTAGGGATATGACATTTTAAATAGAGGTGCTGTCTTAGATGCAAACAATTCATCTGTAAAAGAAGTAAAAGATAATAATAAAAGCAAAGCAAAAGCAAAACTAAGTACCATGATGCTGCCTGACAAAGACACAAAAATATTGCATAATTAAAAATCCATACTTATTGAGAGACTGTGTAATGTCATAATTCTGGAGTCAATACTTTAAATCTGATGACACATTTAATAGAAACTTTGTAAGGCTTAGCTACAGATCATCCTTAAACATCACAAAAGAATATGTTTAATACCATTACAAGCAAAGTGTCATAAGGTGAATAAAGCAAAGCAGAGTGCATTTATCAGTTTTCCCATAGGAACCAGAATAAAGTAGGAGGTTGACATCTCACTGCTTTTATATTGTAGATGATACAACTCTTTATGCCACTCCGGTGGTGGAAACAAGACATGAATTATTCCAGAAAAACATCTGTGTGAAGCTGGGATGTATTTTTACATAGCTGTATGCTTCTTGCTCTGACACTGGCCCTGACCCTGCCATAGAAGACATTTTGTTACGGGCCAGAGCTGAGGAGGAGTTTCAAGAGCCAGCAGTTTTCAATATCTTGTGGCAATGTTAGTGCCCAGTGAAGTCTATCATAAGTCATAAAAGTTCAAAGAAGCCCTGAGGTTGTTGAAAAAAAAGATGTTTAAGGATTTTTTCCTCAGAGCTAGATCTGGCTATAGAAAGCGTAATTGTGCTTCCCTTACTTTCAATTTAAACAAAGTATTGAAAAGCAATGACAGAGTATCCAGGTTTGATTTTGCAATATGAAGAACCATGTTAGGCAGAATACAACTTTTCGTGAGGCATTTTCAGTTGGTCATTTTGGGTACCTTCTGTCTCACCTAATTTTAATTGACTAAGGTACAGGCATAAATCAGCTGAGGCTCATTCCACAACCTACAGGATCTCTCTACAGAGCGAGCAAAGCCCACTGCGAGGGTGCTGTTTATTTGAACAGTGTAGATCTCTGTGTTAGGATGAGATGAAGCATGCTCAAGACACCACTGACTGGGTCTCAGTGCCACAAAGAGGTTTTAGTTGACTTGAAAAAATGCAGAGAACAGCAACCCAGACATCTTCATTCAGTAAGATAAATGGTACTCTTTGCATATGGTTGTAACATAGGTGAAGGGAGAGGGGGACTGGAGCAATCTCTGATTTACTTCAAGACCTTTTTACAGTTGCGTTGTTGTTGCTTTCTGCAATAGCCTTATGCTTTCCCTGCCAGGGGAAGACTAATTTACCCCACTGGTTCACTGTGAGTGCAAAGCTCTGACCCCATGCTTTGCTCTCATTGTGCTGTGTTCATCTTTCAGCCTCTAATGCTCCCTAGGGCCATATTTCCAGTTCTTGAATTTCTGGCCTCAGTAATTTTTATGTTTATTGTTCACCTTCCCATAGAAAAGACCTATAACGTCCATGGAGTCAAAATCCATTTCTATAATAATATGTTGACCCCGTAACATACAACCTGTTACACTAGGAGGTATGATTAGGTATTCAAAATAAACTGTCACTTCTGACCTCTGTCTTCCAGGAATAAGAACATTAAGGTCTACAAAAATTTCTCACGTCACAGTTAAGCTCTGTTCTCACTGTCTGTAAGCCACCACCTCCAAAAATAAATGCTAACTTGGATGAACTACCTAACTTACAGATAACAAGCCTAGCCATGAAAGACTGAAAGCCAAAGGGTACATTCTTTTAGAAGTAAAATTAATGCATTCAATTTGTGCTGATAGGTTCCAAAGAAGTAATCCTCATGTTCAATTTAACATGCCATTGAACAAAGAAACAAAAAACCCAAACAAAACCAAGGCATCTTGCAAGGTGTGGGCTATGTCTTTTCTTTCTAATCTTTCACTTTCCTCCGTTAGCTAGGAAAAGAGTGGCTATTGGAACCTTCTGATATGAATACAGGGGTTAAAGTATTGCTTGAACTTGGGCATGGATAAATTGGTTTTGTGAGCCGAATTTCACAATTTTGTCTATTGTATTGCCCAGAAAGACAGAAAATTTCCAGTGTTTCTTCCGAAAAAATAAACTTTCTTTTTTTAGTTGATTTTAACTTTTTCCATTTTATAAGGTTTTGGTTTGTTTGTTTGTGTGTTTGTCTTCTTGGAGCAGTCCATTAGGGAAAGTAAAAACAAAAAAAACCCTAATTTACCGTACTGGTTAATATCCAAACTCACGAAATCTGGAATTACTTATGTGCCAACATTTTATTGAATCTATAAGTGCTAGGTTTTCCTTTCTCTTACTTTCTTCTACATTTTCCTGCCTCAGTCCTACTTCTAGTTCAGTTATAGTGGTTGAGCGATACAGCCTTATGAGAAGGGAGTGGTGATAACGTAAGTATTGTAAACTGTGTTTGAAGGCTATGAAAAACACAGCCAAACTCTACTTGCTAACTGAAAGCCATTATGACTTCATCACTTTTTCTTTTATAGAGAATAATTTGTAAACTGTTCCTGTTTTTATCAAAGCCACAGCTGATGTAAATAGAAACTAAACTAAAAGGAATTGGCCTCTTTAGTAATCAAGTTTTCAGTGAATAATTCAGATAAAGAATTTTGAAATCTGAATTCACTCAAACTGTACACCTGAGTATAGAATTTCTTTCTTCTAATTCAAGAAGTGGAGCTTCATGTCTAAGTGAAAAGCTGCTATGTTTATTCTGATATTATAGATCAGAGAGAGCTTTAAGAAAACAATGAATACAGAAGTTCTTGGCATATTAATGAATACCTGTTCATTCTGTCCACTGAACATCCATTTTCAAATTCACAGTTTCTTGAAACAACCTGAAAACCCCTGCTACTGATCTGAAAACTCCACATCATTGTGCAAACAAATACAGCTTCACTTCCTTCAGTTTTTGCCTGAGTCCTCCACCTTTCTCCTTCTGCCTTTATTTCATAAAGATATTATAGCAAAGAACTAAAAAACTCAATCTAAAATAATATTTATGACATACTCTAAAGATGGAACAGTATACTCCCCCCTGCTCTGCAGTTTGCCTACCAGATAACTAGAAGCAAAAGAGAGAGCTTTTTGGTGGCATTAGAAAAACATCTCCAACATTTACCAAAAATCCCCCTGTGGTTTTAAGTGGAAACCAGCTTTCACTGATGACATCTAATCTGGTTCTTTCTCACTCTTCTTGGAGAGGGCAGTCAGGCCACACTGCTTTAAATAGAGCTCTCTAAGACATGCTTTATTTCACGAGGAATCCCCATAAGCAGAATGGAAGTTTTGATATTGACTCATTACATTGCCCAGAATGACTATAGCAGTGGCTGACATCTGTGCAGATTACAAATGGAAAAGAAGTGGCCCAGGACAATCTGGCCAAGAAAGAAGAGGCTATTCCTCAGCATATTTGAATTTGTATGAAATCTGACTGTAGAAAGAGAAGAATTCCCTAGAAATACTTCATAATTTCTCCTCCTGAACTTCCTGTGTTTGGAAAGTCATTTTGAAACTGGACAGAACAGGTAGGGGAAAAGAAAAGAAGAAAGCAATGAAGATGAGGGAAAAAGGGGAAGAAGCAGAGAAGATGCATGTTTGGAAGTGAATAATAGTTTTCTATTGAGTAAGAAGAGGCTAACATTTTGTGAGTGAAGACTGGTGAGTAACAGAGGGTAAGCAGGCATTATGGCATCTTTCTTGCAGCCTGGGGAAACACCTGTTTACTCTGTATCAAACACATCCTGTCTGCAAGCTGCCAGGCTTTCAGCCATCATATATTCCCAGGCTGTAGATTCTGCCTTGTAGAGGAGGTCCTCCTCTGGTGGTCACCAAAATGAACGTTCCTGGCAGGTGTGGGAATTTCCCACCATCCCTCCGCACACTCTAAAGAAGCAATGGCAGCACTCCTGTGTGTGTGACACAGCAGTGGCTCACCAATGGCTTGCATGGCTGTCACCCACACCGACAGGGTCAGGGACAAGGCAGCAGAGTTGTGCCAGAGCCCAATTAACTGCAGAGGATGCAGCAAGATGTTCCTTGAGTTTGACTTTACCAAGTAACAGCTGGTAGTTTACTAGTCTGAATACCAGCCCAAAACTGAGCTCGTGGGAGACCTAGTTGTTTCCCACTGGTGAACCATTCTTGCAGCTCCCACTCCTCTCAGCTCGTAGGAAGGACTGTGCATCAGCTATATGGAGATTTCAGCCTGTGGGGTAATCTTATAAATTTTTAGTAGGGTGAAGGAAGCAGTACAAATATAAAAAATGTCCCTCCAATAGCCTACACTTCTATATCTATTTAAATCAGCAGTTCCTGTGCACACATACAACACCCTCTGTAATGTTAGCAAGCACTTAAATACACCACAAACCAGACAATAAACATTAACACAGTCCTGTTTATAGTTGCCATGCAATTTAACATAAAACTAGAATTAGTTCTGCCACAGTTTCATTTTTTCTTTAAAGACTGGTTAAGAGGTTAGGATAGAAAAAAACCCCAGTGTTCTGGTGTTTGCTGATACAACAACTACAGTCAGATGAAAAGTTCTGGTTTTCCTCTCCTTCAACTAAAGGCAAAATAAAATGAAATCTGAAAAACAATCGTCAGTCTCTCAGTTTAAAGTAATACTCAGATGTCAAAGGCAAAGTGCTTAAAATTTATTTAGGATAAGCAGAGACTTTTGTATGAGGCTATGCATGTCTCCAAGGGAAAAAGAACCAACAAATATTTTAAAAAGTCAGTCTGGCACATGAGTTCACCTGCAAGAATCTTATTACGATTATATTAAAGATTGCTTGATTCTCCCCTTACATCAATCAAAGGTCAAGCCAAGGCAAGTTTTCTTCTGGCTTTAGGCTAAATAAGTTTCAAAGGCTTGCCTGACTTATCAACTTAAAGAGCTCTTTACTTTCAGACCAGAAAAAACAACAGTCTTCACTATTTTCTAGTTATAAAAATGTATTTCAGAACACCAGCATTTGAGTCTAGTCATAGAGAAAGAAGGAAGCAGGGCATCAGGAGAGAATTGTTACAAGACAAGCAAGGCAAATATACAAAAAGGAACTCTTTAAAAGAAGACAACAAAGAGCAACAATCAATTCAGAAGTCATCTTTTAAGACTGGTTGGGTAAACATTAATATAGGAATTACAAAACAGAGAGCTAAATTTAAAGAAAGAGGATTATGATTCGCATAGCATGAAAAACAAATATTCTTTTATCCAGGCACACAATACATAATATTGTGTTTTCTCTCATATCAGGGTCAATTATCTCATTGCTCAAAGGGGAACTATATTTTAACAATTATCTCCATATCTACTTAATTTTGTCTTTTCACAAAAATTGTTGACTGAGAGATCCAAAGTCAAATGCCTAGCCACAATGAAGTTGTGTTCATTTTTTTAACAATGTTATTATTCCATTTACTCCTGCCCACAGAAAAAAATCAACTTTACACTGGTAGATGATTTTGTTCAGTACAAAATGAGACAGAACTCAAGGGACAGAGAAAGCAAGGCAGAATCATCACCTTTAAAGTGCTGCACAATATAGAAACCATCGTATGCTAAATTCTATTGCATCGTCAGGAATCTATTACATAGATTTGTGTGTTAGCATATATTCCTACAGAAGTCAGCAAATATTGAGTACTCAGCACTGCTCAGTAGATGTTCAGCAAGTTTGAGGATTAAGCCCCTTATTCCTGTGCCACAAGAGTATAGCACAAGTCCAAGTCATATTGGAAAGCATTAGATACGGCAGTTGAATCTCTGGTTGCTGGGATTTGCACTGTTCCAGATAGCTATTGGTATTGCTTTTTTTTCCTGACGACTACAGAGTTTCTATTATGAGTGTCATCTTCAGAACGGTATTTTGAAATTGTGAGATATTTTCTTTCCATACAGGGTCATAGTGAGCTCTTGAGCTGTGAAGGAGACAAATGCAATGATTTACTTGCGATCCACCTGTTCAGCACCAATGATCAAACCCAAACTGCACCTGTTAACATTTTAGTCTCATGAGGGAATCAGTTGGACATACCCATACACCTTCACCACTTTCTATCAGATTGATTGTAAAAAGAAGTTCTGGGATGAGTTGCAAGAAAGGGTATTCCCTAGGGTGAAGACATTAATGAGTGAACATCATACTCACATTTATGAGGGGAAAAATGGCTTCTACCAAAATTATGTCCCTTTTTTGAGATATGCCTCAAATCTCTGTTCAAAAATGCTCTTCTCCTGGAGTGTGAACAGGGGTTTTGGTGCTATATTTTAGGCTGAATGGGGTTGTGGAACTGCACTTGTAGCCACTGGCATTTACAGTCAGAAGTGTACTTTGGTATATCTGTACGGTGATACGAATGGGCCCCTGTATGGCTGGCTAGACAGGGCACTGCCATCACTCCTTGCTCTATCCCTTGGTGGAGTGGAATTTTTTTATTATTTATTATTTATTTTTTATATTAAGAACAAACATTTGTTTAAGTTGCCTCAAGGGGTACAATAAAAATTCCTCAACAATNATTTCCATCATGACCTCAATGATTTTTCCTCCGACAGTTACCCAATATTGCACCTTCCACCTACGTGCCCTACCAGCACCTGCTTGTAAGTCTCAAGAATCTGCATTCCTTGTGCTCTTCCACTGAACCAAATGGGCAGCCAGTGTCTGCTCATGCTCCCTCCCTTGGCTTCACTGGGGTATGTCCAATCCTTGCTAGTCTTCTCTCTGTAACCCCAAGAATGAGTTACAGTCACATTTATTAACACCTAATGAAAGAGAGAAAAAAATGAATGTGATTGTAACTCCTCGAAACCTGTTTCTAAGTTCATACTTTCCATCAATGATAGAAAACTAATCGAAACAAATCAAAATCAAACCAAACCAAACTCCAGAATATCCAGATTGCCACAAAGCCTGTAGAAAGTATATAAAAGTACATATCCATGAAGCTTGCCTCATAATGTTATCTCTATTTTAAGAGCAGCTTCATTTTATTCAGCCAGAAGATGGGCACAACCTAATTGCCAAGAACTGTATTCTGTCATTGTAATATTTTGCACCAAGGTAGTCTGGTTGATTGTGTTGGCCGTTAATAGAGAGTTTTTTCTTTTGATATGTAATAGAGTAGGCTGAAGCAAATTGGCACTTAATATTTTATTATTTTTTAATTTCTTGGAAAAGGTAGGAAACAAAGCATAAAAGGGTGTATAACCCAAGCATTAAAATCAGGTAAAACATAAATATAACACAAAAAAGTACCAAACATTTCCTTCGCTCACAAGACAAAACATTTCAATGAGTGAAAGTATTTCAATCACATTGCAAAAGAGCTTTCAGCAGCTGTTTCTTCCTTGAATGCATTACTTTGGAGAATATGTAACAATTAAGAAAAGTACTTTTGAAAAAAAAAAAGCAGACCTGAATCTGAAAAGTTCATCCAATAAAAAGCCATACAGCCTCCAAAACATTTGATAAAAGAAAAACCGCAAAAATAACAAGCAGAAGATTCATATCCGGGGGAAAAATGGAGTTTGTTTTATTTTGTCTGAAGCAAAGGTAGCAGGGCGCTTGAAGTGCAAAGAAAATGACAAAAGCTTTTCATTTTCTGAAGCTGAAGTTGCCTTTTTTTTTTTTTTAATCTTTGCAGAAAATGGCTAATAATTTGACAGACACTTGAAAAAAACTAAAACAAAGAAAAACCTCTCAGAGATTAATGCTGAGCTTTAGGAGGGACTGCAAATATGTTAAAAAAAGAACTTCACCTCCTCAGCTTTGAGGATGAAACAAGTTAGGCAGCATGCCATTGAGCACCAAAAGTGTAATCCTCACTTTAGGGAATTTATAATTTAAGACCAGAGACTACAAATTACAACTTTATTATCTTATATATTTTTTGTTGTTTCTCTCAATCTGAGGAATTCCAGCTGAAGACCACGATCTCAGTTTCCCTTGTCACTGTGTACACACACCAAAGCTATGATGGGCATGATTCAGTCCAGTTCAACTGCACCGGCTGTTGAAAACACATCAGTTTCCTAAACTCTCTTCATAACATGCCTATGCCCCATGATGTGGATTTCAATGGGCCAAGACACCTGAAATGTGTACAGTACAACTCATTCACCTTTGCAGCCCAGGCCTCTTGTGCACCCAGCACAGGCAAGGCAGAATTGGGATGGCATGACAACAATTAAAGCCTCTACAAAGACCCTTATAAATCGGTATAGTATTCTTTCCTTTACCCAGGGAATCTTAGGTAGAATCATAGGATAGGATCATCGAGTTCAACTCCTGTCCCTGCACAGGACAACCCCACAGTTCACACCATGTGTCTGAGGGTGTTGTCCAATCTCTTCTCGAACACTGTCAGGCTTGGGGACATGACACCTCCCTGGGGAGCCTGTTCCAGTGCTCCACCATCCTCTGGGTGAAGAACCTTTTCCTAATGTCCAACCTAAACATCCCCTGGCACATCTTCCTGCCATTCCCTTGGGTTCTGTCATTAGTCCATAGAGAGTTTGGCACCCGCCCTTCCTCCGCCCCTTGTGAGGAAGCTGTAGACCGTGATGAGGTCTCCCCTTAGTCTCTTCTCCAGGATGAACAAACTAAGTGACTTTAGCCGCTCCTCATACGGTTTCCTCTCTAAACCCTTCACCAACTTCGTAGCCCTCTTCTGGACACTCTCCAGTAGCTCTATATCTTTTTTATCCTGTGTTGCCCAGAACTGCACACAGTGCTCCAGGTGAGACCGCACCAGTGCAGAGCAGAGGGGGACAATCACCTCCCTTGCCCGGCTGGCAACGCTGTGCTTAATGCACCCCAGGACATGGTTGGCCCTTTTGGCTGCCAGGGACACTGTTGGCTCGTGTTCAGCTTTGCCATTGACCAGAACCCCCAGATCCCTCTCTGCGGAGCTGCTTTCCAGCATCTTGTCCCTCAGTCTGCACATACAACTAGGGTTGCTGCGTCCCAGGTGCAAAATCCTGCACTTGCTCTTGTTGAATTTCATGCAGCAGAAGATTGCCCAGTTCTCCATAAGGTAAACTTAGTCACCACAACCAACAGCAGCACTTGCTCGCTTACTCATGGCACCTCGCTGCCACTTAACACCAACCGGACAGTGATGAAACAAGGTGGACATGGGTGCCAGAGCACTTTGATCCTAGGTACATGCAATGGTGTTAACACATTAATGCTACAGCTAGGCAGCTCCTATGCATGCCAACAAGCATACCCAGCTGGTATTGGGTGTTTCTTAGGCATCCAGAAAACATATAGGGAGAGTTTTAGGGAAGGATTTGAAGAAAGAGTGTAAAGAATTTTTCTTTTCCCTAAATAAATAGGAATGTGAAGAATCATTCAACGTGGCATGTTCACAAATCTTCCTGTGGCTATACCAGCCCTCTGTCATTAGCAGAGGTTGTCACAGATCCTGAATAGCAGGAGTGGAAATCAGCTACTCAGCTGTCTTTAAAACTGAGAGCATACACACGCGCTTCATCCAGGTCAGTAGAAAACAGGTCAGTAACGAGATTCATCTTTAAATTATCGTTATCACTGACCATGTCTTAGTCTGACCAGCACATTAGGGGGAAATGCACCCCAGCCCAGAGACTGGCAGCACAAGATTAAGTCCTACTCCAACATTACTGGATTCCATAGACTAGCTTCAAAATGTGAGGGGCTTTTGTTCCACAGTTGTGCCCATTTCATCCAGACAATCTACTTGAGCCCTGGCAGAGTGACAGCCACCATGACCAACACTGGAGATTAAACCGCATGCACTGCTTTCAGTTGCCATCTGCACACATCATATTTCAGCCTGAGGGGAACGGCATCCTGAATAATAATGTATAGGCTAACATGGCTAGTCTCTACAAAAAGGAACACCATTTAATTAGGATTACTAATTGGGTAGCAAGAGTAGGTGACATGCAGGTCTGGTTTATGTGTGGGTTTATTGCATTCTGCATAAGCAGGAATGAATTCTGGTTTAAACTGGGATTACTGGGTGCTGGTAGCTGCTACTTTGGTCCTCCAAGAACACGTTGGCTGTTGGCTTACAATATTGTTAGTAGCTTTTTTGGGTGCTTTGTCAGAAGGCATTTCAAACTTACTCCAACTGCATGAAAGGACAGTAGGAAAAAAAAATAAAAATACTAAAAACGCCTTTAGGTGATACAGAAATTCTGTTACAAAGGAGATGTTTTCATTTCTTTCGTCAAGGATTTCATAACATGTTTCTTCCTCTTTGGGGTCTACTGCTCTTTAGTTGTCCAGCTCCATCATGTTTCACTGATCCTAGACATTTGTCCTACCTACCATTAATCCTTGGAAGACTGAAGTGGTGTGCATATTCACCTAGAGGTGTTTCACTCCCACTCTTTTACAACTAACATCCATCTGCTCCTTTTCCATCCACATGCCTGTTGAAAGCCCAGTCCTCTGCCTTTTTCAGTAACTACATTAACTGGCCTGCTGTTTTTCATTTCCAACTCTCTTCATCGAGGTGCCTGACTCTGTCATGTCACGTAATACTTTTGTCTATATAAAGAAAGTAGATCAGGTAATCAGTAAATAGGGGAATAAGTAATCCAAAGCATATAAGTGTTTAAAGATAAACATATATTTGGCAACTCAAGAGATAACACTTAATGCTATACTAAATATCAATGTTTTAAAATTACAGACTTTCCTCTTCACTAGTCTTATTTTTTCTTATTTAATAAAATTTGCATTCCAAATTGCCTTATCCTAAAATCATATTTAAGGAGGAGTATACTTTTTGTAGGGTAATTCTGTAACTTAGTATGTCTTCTAGCCAACTTCACCAGTACGAATGATATTCCCAGAAGAGATTCCTCCCCACTCTGAAATCTATCCTTGCTTTTAGTGAACTGGTTTTCCTCCCCAAAAAAGAAAAAAATAATATCTTTCTTGCTCTACGAGAAAGCAGTTTGACTCACTTTCTGTGCAACGATGCTTTGTTTCACAAATTAATTTAATGAAATAATGATAAACCATTGAAAGACTGAGGGAGCTGGGTCTCTTTAGTTTGGAGAAGAGGAGACTGAGGGGTGACCTTATTAGTGTTTATAAATATATAAAGGGGGAGTGTCATGAGGATGGAGCCAGGCTCTTCTCGGTGGCAAACAACGATAGGGCAAGGGGTAATGGGTTCAAGCTGGAACAAAAGAGGTTCCACTTAAATTTTAGAAGAAACTTCTTCTCAGTGAGGGTGACGGAACACTGGAACAGGCTGCCCAGGGAGGTTGTGGAGTGTCCTTCTCTGGAGACATTCAAAACTCGCCTGGATGCCTTCCTGTGTAACCTCGTCTAGGTGTTCCTGCTTTGGCAGGGTGATTGGACTAGATGATCTTTTGAGGTCCCTTCCAATCCCTAACATTCTGTGATTCTGTGATTCTGTAAAGTAACTGATATTTCCCTCTTTTTCTACACAGTTCCACACACAGAGTTTCTCAGATAGCCTGTGACAAAAAGGACCTAGTGGCAGATGACCCTGCTTTGCACTTACCTCAGATACTTCCTCGTTTGACCCCAGGAGCCATACTCCTCCTTACATGTTCTTTTTATTTTCCTTGAAAATATTGTTACAGATTCTTGACCTTTGTTGTTCCATGAGCCTAAGGATTTTTTCATTCTTTCTATGCAGGCATAAAATGACAGGTCTCTCAATAAGGAAAATTATAAATTGGATTTTGTTTTGTTTTGACAACAAGACATAATGTATCCTGTTGTTTCAATTTTAATCTTCCTTTTGCCCATGGGTGATTAAGCTCTTCTCAGAAGTTTGTTTGTTAAATACGTATTTAGCTAATTTAGAAATGAATGGTGGAAATTAATTATATTAACATATCATATATTATTTACCAGAGAATCTATTATCCTATAAATAAGTATTTACTAAACAGGAATTGTTTCCTCAATAATAGTAATTCTCTTGACAAACTGGAGATAGCATTAATTTTTGAATCTGAGGATCTCAAATTGCCTTTTGTATGAAGAGGCATATGAAGTCTGTTAAAATAATTTGAAACCTGCTTATTACTGAGAATGCATGGTTCATTTTTTATTTGACTCAGCTGTTTAAAAGCCTCAATTTTTTCCTTCAGAAGTAAACAAATATGTTTATAGTGTGACAAGATCATGGCCAAATCCAAAGACTTCCTTCTATCTTCTCTGAAAGGAAAAGAGAGATAAGTATGGCTCCTCTGAAGTGTCAAGTGTTTGCGTGACCATGGTGATATTTCTCAGCACAACTTTGCGACAGTTCTTCTGAGTTTTCTCTGTGTTTAGTCATTGAGGTTCAACTAATTGAGTCACTTACAGGAAAAGTTATCTAGTCAAAATTTATCATAAGAGACTGTGACTAAACTGATTTGAGAATAATAGTCAAGTATATGCATTCTGTGATATTTTCATTGCCTTCTTTCTATCCCACCCTTTTGCTTTTTCCTTCCACAAATTCTGAGACTGATGACATACATCTAAAACCTAAGGTTAGATTTGTTAATTTAGGTGGTACAAATCATTAATAAAGACAGTGCTTATATATTTTTATATCCTGGAAATATATACAAATTATTTTTTTAATTGTTATAATTATTTATTATTGTTTCTTATGTTAGGAAATATTCCAATTGCCAGATGGTCATGAGGCCACAAGAAAACAACACAACATACTTCAGAAAATTGTCTCTCTAATCTTACTTCTGGATGAATACTTTGTATACATTTGTGCCTAACAGCAAGAGCAGCAATTTAACAAATCAATAAGATTTATTTCCAAATAAGTTTCAGTAAACATAGTTGTGATCTAAATCCTCCAGACTACATAAATATTATTTTTCCTGGCATCTGAATGTTTCATCAAATACCATTTTTTCTGCATTCTAATGAGGTGTGAGAACAGCATCAAGTGGGGTTTTAAAAACTCCCGTGACCCTGACCTATCTAAATTGTAATTCTGAAATTTTTCCTCTAGGTCTTTGTGTGAAATTCTTGACAGCAACAAAGAAATGGAGGTTTGGGCTATTGTACAAGGCATTTTAAAATCACCTGGAAAGTCTAATGGAAAGAACATTGAAGAAATTATGACACACAGGCCTGACAGAAATCTGACTCTTAGTTTGAGATTAAAAATAGACACATAGAAAACACAATAGGTTGTTGGAGATAATATCCAATTTTAGATAAAAACATCTGATTTTAGTTTTATCAGGATTATTCACTTGCCTAGGCCAAAACTTTGTAAGTAAACTGCAAGATACTATGACACTCTTTAAAAACAAGGTTTCCTGTTCTTCACACTGGTTGTACACTGATGACATTTACTTGACTCTGCAGTTACTCCAGGTGACAAGATTCACTTGAGTATTTTCAGTATTACATCGCAAAATACACAGGGATAGCTGGAAGGCAAGAGAAAAGTAGAAAACTTCCACATGGAATACAGGGGCTTTCAAGAATAATTTCGATGAAAAAGAAAGGTGTGTGATATTAATCTGGGGTTCTAGTGTCCTTCTGCACACAGGTGTGAGCTGGCAGCTGCCCACACTGAAAGCAGATCAGAAGTGAGCCACCTCTGACTGGCACCTGAGCTCTACAAACGGTGTTTTTCATCTCAGACCAAGTTTCTGTTCACCCAGTTCAGAGTGTAGGCAGATTAAGTTCATATCCATCTGCAAAGGAGCATTGAGCTAGAAAAAATGAGATAATATGGCTGCAAAGAAGTTAAGAAGAAAATAACAGCAAAGGTTTTCAGTTTACTGTAGACATAGCTGACAAATTACTCACTGAATAGTATTATATTTATTAAATAATCTTTCTGGGTAAGGTTGCCAAAGCAACACTCTGAAGAGAAGTATTGGGAGCTGGCTCGGGTCCATAACGTCATTTTAAAAAACTAAAAAAGAGAGTTTTCATGCATATCACACCTGAAGCTATTATTCAAGCTGCTTATAAAAATTAGCATTTTGAAAACAAAACGCAAAAAAAACAACACAAGGAATTAAACTATTCCTTACAGTAGTGACCTTATAGGTTGATTTATATATTCGGTTGTTAATTATGTCTGTCTCCCAGGAACAGACCCATCAAGATAGATATCTTTTTCAAGATATCCTGGGGCTAACAAGACACAGGGCACACATTTTTACATTGGAGCCTTCATCAATATACTTTCTTAACAAAATGAAAGGACACTTATTCTGGAGCATTATGAACCTCCAGGGCTAGATAAATCCTTGTTAGAAGTATAACCAAAGCTAAATTACACATCAAATATGATCACTCTTTGTGCAGTAACTTTAATGCCAAAACAATATGAGATCTGGTTTATATATATTGTTAGACTTTTCAACACCATCTGAAATAGATGGAGCCAGCAAATCACAGAGACGTAATGAGTAAGAGACATTCCCCTGGCTTTAATGAATCCCACCACAGCCCTTAGAAAAGTTCACAGTGCTGAGTTATTTTGTCATTATTAGTTAAACAGCTAATGAAAACTTGTACACTGCTGAAGTTAGAGGTATAAAGAAGGAAGATCCTGCAACATTTAGGGGTGCTCTGCACATCTGTTTCTTTGTGGACTTCATTAATGTAGCCTTTTAGACTCCAGCAGAACTTTTAAATAAAGAGTAAATCTCATCACGTGGGATTTCCGTATTCCGAGCATGTTCTTGTCGTTTTCCTAACCATGACCCAATATCATGAGTGCAGAAGATAGCTGCTTCTGGAGGAGTTTCTACCACTGTCATTAGAAGAAATTTAATTTTTGTCAATGTTATTCTCCAGTGACTATTTCTAGCCACTAATCAAAGGAAATTTGTGTTCATGGACTGGAGAAAGCGATCATACAGGCAAAAGATTCTTAGTGTTATATTCTTCACTCTCTTGCATTCCCACAACTTATCTGTTGCAATTATGTTTCCTGCATGTAAATGAGATAACGGTTTCCTACTCAAGATCTTAAAATATTACTTATGCTGCTCCAAAAACTCTATAACATAAAAATAATTAAGACATCCTATATGAACTGTATTCTCACTACCTGATTTTGTGGGTTGTATGGTAATGCTGAACATAAGCCAAGACCATATCCTATGTATGTATCCCATATGTACAAGTAAATCTGCTATAAACACTATTCCATAGCAAAAGATACAGGGTTTTTTTATTCTGCTAAAAAATCCCATTTATGTCATATTTTTGTAAAATATTAAACAAAAATGGGATTTCCCACTAACTGGTGGAATTTTATCTATGTGATGTACTTTAAAAAAAAGTGGTTTGCTTTGTGAATTAAAATTTTTAAAAGATAGGAGTCGAAACTGCATTTTCAGATCCTTATGTAAAATCCCCAGTTTCCAGTTGCCTAAAACTGAGGGCAAAGGACTTTCGGAGGTCAGAAATAAAAACACAAAATAACACTGATATTTTTAGACTACAGTCTTTTGTAAGGAGATACTACACTCACAGAGAAACTGTCTCATTGTCTATTAATGGTAACAGATTGGTTGCTTTTGCACTTTTCACACCATTGTAACAGTCATCTTTTTTAAGTCTAGGTGAAATATAACAATGTTCTTAACTTTTCTGTTGACATGTCAGTGCAGTAGTAGGATAACAGCTTATATAACTAGTCATATGGAATCATACCAAAAAAAAAAAAAGTTCAATGCAAATCAATAGTTTCAGGGTGATGACCCACCATGATTACACTAGCCATGAGAAGGCCACCCAGTATCAACATCTCAGAATCCAGTCTTAGTATTAAAAATGCCCAATATTTTAGTCTGTATATGACATTATAAGCCATTTCACAGGAAGGAATGAAAATCTCTGTCAGTCCTGCATCTTCTCAAACATCTCTCATTCACTGATTTCTTATATTATTCTGACATTAAGATACAACATGTCTTGCATAAAATTTTTGATCCAAAAATCCCAAACAGTCTGTGAGCTAGAAGGGGTTGTGTTTCCCAAAAACATTATTCTGCTAACTCTAAAGAGATTCATCCTGACCCAAATGCCACTGAAATCAAAGTCAAAAATCTCATTGAGTACAAGGGATACTGTGCAACGCTTTCCTAGACAGTATCCCTTTAATGCTACTGGCTCATTTACCATCTTTGGAGAAAAACGTGATGATGGATGAAGCATCAAGGGAATATGCCAACCCTACTATAAATGTATCTGTAAAGTCATGACAGCAGTTGCTAGATGATCCATTTTTGGCCTTAAGAGGTAGTATAGACAAAGAAAAGCAAAAGAGGTCCCTCATCTTTCAGACCAAAGACCAAGGAGAGGGATGAAACTGTAATTTTTTGAAATTATATAAATCATAGCAAGCTCAATTTTTCCATTTCTACATTAATGAATTAGCATTACATACTGGATACAATTCTGTTAATTATACAGAGACCTCTGAAGAAAAATTTCCAGTTTAAACTTCTAGCACTGGGGGCTTTACCAGAATACTAGCAATTTTTCCTGCAATATCAAATAAAATTATCATCTGTCAGCTTCCTTTTGCCAAGAAAAAAAAATCATTTCAGTTATATTTCTCACACGTCACTTTTCATTATACCTGTTATATAACTAAGGAAGTAGCATAAAAACTGCCAGAAAATAAACTAATAATCAAAATAAAGGAATGAAATTGCAAATAACATGTTAAAAATCTGCCTTAAAAGAAATCACAAAGCTATTATGCTTTTTAATAAGTAAAATCTATTGTTTTGTTGTGGCAATTGGCATTTTTAAAAAAAAAATAGCATTTTACTCTCCAACATTTTTTTTTCCATCTCTGCTAGAATGGGAGCAGGGTGACAGAGAAGGGTATTCTCCAGTCTGACCATCCAAAATGGACCACTGCTGAAAAAAGGAAAAAATCCAAAAATTATGACACAAGTCAGAAGCAAAGACCACATGTAAGTAGAAATACTGACTTTCCATTCTAACCCTGAAATAGTTTTTCCTTCCTTCTTTTTCAGGATTTATCTAACTAAAATAAGAAAGTTTAGAATGTAGGGTATTATTTTTTTTTTCTTTACCAACCACAAAGTAGAGTTGTTTGAGGAGAAAGCCTAACTACTTTGAACGCAGATATTTTTATCCTTTGTATACAACTTACTGAACTGAATTATGCAGCTTATTGAAATATTGACAAATGCTTTTACTAAAAAACTACTTCAGTGAATATCTCAGGAGTGGATGGGTTATAAAGTATATTATTTAAAGCACTGGGGTTCAGCATCTCAACTTCTTTGCACAGTCAAATGTTATATAGAGGTTTAATGTCCAAAATTCTGTATGATTTTTTTTCTTAACCATTCCTATGTATTCACAACTTTTAAAGACACTTTACCAAGTGTCCAGAAGTCCAGATTCCACTATGAATCCCAGAGAGTGCTGTGTTGCTGATACCAGTTGATACATGACAACTTTAAAGTCACCACCATACTCTAAATATTCTTTTGCAATACACTTCGCAGTCTGAGGACAATTTAACCTTTTTCTTTTCTGTGCCATCTGATCCCCTTATGTAACTCTGAACTGGCATTTCACCCTAGGATAGATCCTTCCACAGCCCTGGTTCACAGGATGCACTCCCTCATCTTTTTTCTGTATCAGAGTATACATTGTCCTCAGTATCCTTCGGAATAAAACTATGTGGTAAATGAGAATGAGCCTATCCAATGGAGCAGGTGATTGATGAATCATGAATCTGAGCACACTGACCTTGCACTGAAGGAACAGTGCAAAAGCTCTAAGCAAACATTGGAGCAGGCATCTTGCTTCTCTGTATTACACCAGAAAAACAACCTAATGAATGCGTTAGGACTTAAATCTCATTTCGGACTTGGTCATATTAACACATGAAAACATTATATGTTCCCAGATACTAAACAGCAGAAGCAAATGTGTCTGAAAAAACAGCAAGTATGGTTTGTTGGAAAGCCCTAATGATGCTTCACTGAAACCAAAATGTTACAGAAAATGTAATCAATTTCTATGCTAGTAGATAGAGTTAAATAACCAATGGAAAATATTTTTTAATATTGAGAAAGTTCTGCATGCCAACATTTTGAAAAAAATATTTTTTGCCTGATTTTTGTTTTTCATGTTTTGCTGTTGTTCTTACCTTTAGGATAATTTTTCATTTTCAAAATTAATGTGCCAAAAATAGTGAAAAAGGCAAACTAAAGAACACAGTTGAACTAACCCTAAATGATTCACATTTACTGTTTCCAATCAGATTTTTTTTTTTAATAATTCAGAAATATGATTTTCAAGCCAACTTGGGGAAATTTATTTCAAAATCTCAACATTTTTGACTGAACCAAAAGTCTGGTTTACATTCACCTCTGTAACAAATCTAACCCTTTCTTTGGAAGTTATCGTTTCTAACACCTAAACAGCAAAGAAACCAGGATTATTTTAAATACACTTAAAGAGTTTGTAGAAAGTTTAAGAAATGTCACACAAAATGCTTCTCCTTTCAGGGAAAATTGTTTTCAAAACATTGAAGCTAAAAATCAATCCTGAGATTAAATGCATGCTAAAGAAAGAGAGGATATAAACAGCTAATGGATTAAAAGTGGGAAGAAATAGTGCACAAAGTTCACATAAATAAAACAAATAAAAATAAAAACAATGATTAAATATAAACTCATGCAACTAGGCAACTGAGGAAAATCAAGCTGAACATTGCTGAATTTGAGTATTAAATAGTACATAATTAGGAAAGAAACAAATAGATGAGGAAATTGCATTTTAATGCCTTTCTGTGTTAATAAATAATAAATATGACAGTCAGAGGAGCTGGAGCTCATAGACATGAGAAAATGAAAGGCGATGACAGGAATGAAGCTGTGATGCCCTCATTATTAGCAGTGATTGTGCATATTAGCATGAGTGTGTGAGAGAGCTATACATTCTTCTTCTTTCAGCAATGCACTTTAAAAAAAGTTAGTCTGATTAGTGATTTTGTTTCAAAGTCAAGTGCAACTAGAAAAGTTTGAAAATTCTTTCTGATTTTTCTCCCGTAGTAAGAGAAGCCTTGTATATTTATAGCAGTGGAATACAAGATTCCAAGAGCTCAAAGGCTGAAGGGAGGTTTTCAAAATGCCTGACTTCAAGGACCTAGCTTTGGCACCTACATTAGTGTGAAAGTCTTCCTAGATTCCCTGTGTAATACATGGAGATAGACAGGCTACTTCAGAGGGTAATTCAGAGCAAGAACCTAACCAAGATGTCCTTCATTGCTCTCCACGGGAGTATCTGTCTCTGACTACAGAGGCAGATCAGGCCATTTCCCTGTCAGTTTCTCTGGATCATTATCAAGGTGCCTAAAGTCAAGATCCTCAAATATCTCCCCATCTCCACCCTAGATGACCAGACACTGGCCTGTAGGACAGAGGAGCAGTATGCACCTGCCTGCAAGCAGATAAAAAGGAACAAGAAGGCAAGGCGAGAGAAGGGACAGAAGCAAAACTTTTAGCAGAAGACCATGCGAATTCCCAGACTAAATTATCTTTTCTTTGAGTCTTATCTTCATTTACGAAGGAACAAACTGGAGACATTAATTGGGAGGTGCCTTGAGATTCTTGTTGTTAGGGGGCAAGGGGAGAGGAATTGTGTTAGAAGTTAGATGCTCTACAGCATGTGATGCCTGGGATTCCTGAGAACAAACATTGTCTGGGGTCCCAGCTGTGTTCTGCCACCTTGCTGTGCCAAAAACACCTGTGAAAGGGAGATTCCTACAGAAAATTGTCCCTTGATGCATTAAATAAAATCTTTCTCCCAAAAAAAGGGTCTCAGGGACTGTAGAATATATTTGCTTGTGTACCCAATTAAAACACATTTCTCATTCTTGTAACTAAGAGTGGGGACATTACATTTGGTAAACAAGCTTAGACTAGATGCATACTCTGAAACTGTTTACAGATTGTTCCTGTAACTACTGTAGCACCATGTTTAACATAGGGTATCCTTAAATGCAAGTGAAGACACTAAAAGGACCTGGGGATTTTCTGCCTGGGGAAGTATTTAGAATTTACTTACCAAGTGCTGCAATTAGCAGCATTTGCTTTGCTCATATATTGCTATGAAACACAAAGATAAACCAGCTCTGGCAGGAATGATGGAGAATTCTCTAGAGAAGGCATAAAATAGAAAAGTCTGCTCAAATCTCACCCACCATTCCTTTTCAGTTCAACTGCAGAAGCTCCCTAGAGCACTGTAAGCCACTTCTATACTGCTACTTCAGCAGCAGTGCCAACTTCAGATCCAACTTTGCCAGCTAAGCAGCTTGAGACAGTTGCATCTGCATGGCCTTATACCATCTCTGGCTCTCATTAGCTGTGCCCACTCTTTGCTTCAGCTGGAGCAACTTGACCTGTCCAGATATCCTACAATCCACATCTTCTACCTGTCTGACAGGCTCTGTTAGCAGATATATGTTCCAATTTGTCTTGTCCCAGGAGCCTTGCCTGCCTCAGCCTATTAGAATCCACACAAAATATGCTGCTTGGGAAACCTGATATTTACGGAAATATGGAGCAGGTCCGTGGCAGTTGTTTGAGAGCACCCAGTTGCTTCTCTGCTCAGGTCTGACACAAGGGGAGTTGGAGGTCCCTCAGCTCAAGAACAACTGTAGGGTCCCTTGGAGACAGGATACTTAAACCAGTGACAAGCCTTTAGGAAATTGTCCCATATAAGCGAATTACAGGCGGAGTCTTCTCTTAGCAGTGAGAAGGGACTGGTCTCTGCAGTCTGATCTAGCTTCCATAACTGGCAAGGCACCAGCTTGGAGAGAGAAAAGCCACTGTCAATGTCACAGTAACAGAAAGAAGCAATCAGTCATGTGCTCTTCCTGTACAGAGGACATAAAATATATTGTCATTTGTTCAGTGTGCTTGGCCTGAGGGCTGCAGTGTCTCTGGCAGGGCTTCTTGCAGAAGGGAAGAGAATGCTGAAGTGATTCTAAGGGATCCTGACCATCTGGCGTCTTTGTGGGTTTTTGCTAGAAATCTTTTCTCACTAACAAACTCATTGAAATCTCCTGATCTCTGTTCTTGATCCCTGGAAAAAGCCTGGTTTGAATGCTCATAAGGACAGAGATTTTTATAATGCCATCTTCAGAACAGTATTCCAGCATGGAATTTCTATCCAGCCCTCCTGCACTATCCTTGGGGCAGAAAGTAGATTCTGTCTTCAAGATCTAACTCTCAGACTCTAGTGCTCAGCTCTGTTTCTCTCACCTCTAATTGACATCTCACAAGGATTGAAGTCTTTCTTGTTTTCTCGTCAAATAAAGACAACTGAAACACACATGAGGTAAGACAGATCTGACTCTTAAAGTAGGGTATCTTGAGCCTCTAACTCTTGAACACCTGCATTCTCCCCATCTTAACCAAGTCCTGGAAGATGCCCAAGATTTTTAATGAGAACGATGGTGTCTTTGGTGCCCAGTGGAGCCATCCAGCTCCTATAAAACTGCAGTGGTCCCTGAGAAAAGAAGGGCCTGGCCCCTAAAGATGACAGAGGATGAAGTATCTGAGCAGTGGAGGAGAAAATGCAAGGACAGTGACATTTAGTGGGACTGCATGCCTACAGGGGTATCTTTGGAGGAGAAACAAGCTAGTAGGGTACCAGTCACCTCTGTACTACTGATGAGGAGAAGACTGTGTATCAAGAGTATCTGCCAAGCGAGCCAGCTTCCTCTCTCCAGAGTGAAAAGGTAACACGACACATAACATCATGTCTAAGCTAATGTGATTACGTAGCTATGCCAATAGGTTTCCTTCCTGACTGCCACCGCAAGAGGCCTGCTTGTACCTTCAGTTTTGAAATGTCACAGTAAAACACTCTTCCACTGTGACTGTCGCGTTTTCAGCAAAGCTACATTCTCTTAAAACATAAGCCCTTCATAGCAGACAACTGCATACCTTTTATTTCTTTATTTCCCGCCCCCCTGCTCCTTCCCCCTGCACTTTTCGTACTGCAGGTGAGATAGAAACAATATAGATAACTATTGGGTTAGTCTTCACAGTCAGATACTCACCCAGCTGCTCACTCACTCCTTCTCAGTGGGATAATGGGAGAAAAAAGGATAAGAAAACTTGTGGGTCAAGATGAAGGCAGGAGTATCACTTACTAGTACCATCATGGGAAAAACAGGCTCAACTTCTGGAAAAATAATTTAATTTATTGCCAAATTAAATTGGGTCCATAGTGGAGCCAGCTGGAACTGGCTCTTTCTGCCACAGGACAGCCCCTAACCTCCTCCCACAGAGGTCATCTCTGCACCCTTGCAGCCCCGCCCTTGCAACATAAACCATATCTGATAATACAAAGAAAAAAAAAAAATAACACCACAACTTGTATATTAAGATAAGTGCATTCAGATCTGATATACCTACGCAGCTGCACCTACTTTAGGATTTTAGTTTGAAACATCTGCTGATCTAAGAAAAGCTCCATCTGGTCCCTATGTTGTCTTTGGGTTTACTGGTCTCAAGGCACATGAACTGGGTTCCTTTCAGATGAAACTGAACCAGAATATGGCCTTTAGCAGCAAAACAAATACACTCCCGCTGCAAGTGAGCATTCAGTCCATACAAACAATCCAGAGCTGGTCTGAAGGAAAAATGTCCTAAAAGATACAGAGTGCAGGAATCAGATCCCCAGCACCAACTTTCTTGCCTTTCCCACATACACTTACTTCCCTACACTACTTGGTAATGTAGATATAGCCTATGTTGGGTGCTATGTGTAATATAATCTCTATTATTTTTTTAAAAAAATAGTTCCAACTAATCTTTTGGCTTTAGCTTTTCATTATCACAATATTTTCAGACTATTTCCCTCTCTGACCTATATAAACAGAATGGCCTCTCTGAGTTTACTCAAGAGTCACAATGTAGGAAATTTAAACAGGTGATTCTCTCTTCTTTGTTTATAATGTGTCTTTGTCTCACCTGTGTCCACCATGCATGTGCCTTGAAGCTTAGGAAACAGAGATACTAGGGAGTCTGTAATACAGCTTAAATGATGTTTCCTAGTCGATACTGTAGGAGAGAGACAGACATTGCTGATGAAGAAAATTTCCTTCTGTGCTAGAAATGCACTAGAAATCCCTATATATCTTTCCCTAAAACTATAGCATAGTTTAACTTTCAGGGAGGGATGGATTGATACTTTCATTATATTCCACATGTCTATACTGGGAACATTCACAGCCCACGGAAGAAACTAAATTAGTTTGCTAAGTAAATGTGTATTTATAATACAACAGCACCTGAAGGTCTTAATTAATTATCTGTATTGTATTATGCACTGTACAAACTCACTGTAAAACACAGTTCTTATCGTAAATAGCTTAAAGGAAGATTCTGAAGTATCTGCTGTCTTGATTTATCTTCCACTCAAGCTGCAAGGCATAGAAGTAAGCCAAAACTAAATTTTGAAAATCTGAC
This sequence comes from Pampusana beccarii, assembly GCA_013399365.1. Taxonomy (NCBI): domain Eukaryota; kingdom Metazoa; phylum Chordata; class Aves; order Columbiformes; family Columbidae; genus Pampusana; species Pampusana beccarii. The sequence goes on from VWYH01001972.1 coordinate 28,344, forward strand.
CCTGCGCCTTTTCCAACTAAAAAAAAAAAGAGGGGGAAAAAATATCAAAATTGTCAGAAACCCTTGTGTCCTGCCTCCCAGCACTAATACTGTAGCCATCGGCTCAAGAGTAGGACATTATACAATAAGAAAAGTGAATACTTTATAGGCAAAGATTTCCTGAAAAGGCTTTTCAAAGTCCTTTTCGTTTGATACCATTTTTAGTTTTCCTGGGAAAAAGAAATTTATGTTACAGAAGCATTTTAATCAATTGCAAAGATATTTCATCACTGGAAGAGAGACTGTTTAGCAATGTCCAAAAGGGATGGGAACTAGCTGTGACCTATAGAAATGATCCTGATTTCCTGCTTTGTGTAGTGACAGGTTTTGTTCAAGGGATACCTAGAAACCCCTCAAAACACTGTTGCTGCTCCTGTCAGTGAAACAATCAACTGCTCCTGTCAGTGAAACAATCAAACCAACTGAAACCAAAACAAGTTGCCTATAGGAAAAAAATAAATGTGAAGTACATGGATGCAAAAAGAAATGTATGGCAAGAACTACCTGATTAACTGAAGGCAAAGAAAGTATTCACAGCTGCAGATTCTGACATATCCAGTCAAAACAAATTCAAATCGTTGTTGTCTGTAATGGACTCATTGTTAGCCTCAAATTAAGCCTTTTATTAGCCACTTTCTATTTCACTTTTAAACTTATTTATAAAACTTTGTATATTCTGACACTTTCCTCACATTAAACCAGTAATCTGCCTTGCCTGTAGCCCTTGCTGTAAGCTTCCCACCCCTGTCAGGCATTTACATAGTCCTGGGCTCCCAGAGAGGCCAGGAGCCTTTCAGGAGCAGCGTAATGGAAGATGGGTCACTTCGGCACGGCTGCTGGTGGCCGCTGATTCCATCAGGAAATCTCAGGAGTGCTGAGGAACTTTCCGGTTCTCAGTGTATGGGATTTTCTTCACAGTCAAGGGATTTTTTCTGCACGGTGGTTCCTAGGCTAGAGACAGAAAAAAGATTCAACCTTCTATTCGGAATTGATGCAAGATAAGCTTTTCACATTTTAAGTCACCTTACTTCTAGTCAAAAGGAAAAGTATGGGAAAACAGCCATCTTTGTCTACTACATTGTGTAGAACCCCATTTTCAGAGAGGCTTCTTAAAGAGCTACTCTTCCCATCAGAAATTTGACTCTAAGGTTAAATAACATTCTAATTTTAAAAAGTCTTTAATGTCTTACTAAGGTAGAAAGCCTTTCTTGGCCTATGTTTTTGAGCCATATAGACCTTAGTGGCTTCAGAATGAACTCTTCCGTTAGTCTACAGCTCTGAAGTATCTCAGTTAGGCCTAAAAAGCAAAAAGCAAAAGGAATGCTGCTCCTCCCTTTGCAGAAACCGTTTATTTAAGATCCTCTGCTAAGACTGTAGAATTACTTAGATTTCCTGGTAATTAAGGCTTTTTTGTTGTTGTTCCTATTTTTTGTTTGTTTTGTTTTGTGTTTAACAAAAGGGTTGAAAGACACCTCTATCTGCTCCCTTTCCTTTTACAGCAAACATTTTATTTTTTCTTAAGTCAAAATTAAAACCAGGGAGATCTGGACCAAAATCTCAAAGGCAGTGCCTATAATTTGCCACAAATGTGGAGATTTATGTCTAGAGTTGTACCAAGAATGTACATTTCAAACCAGTTGATGAGAATCATAGAATGTCCTGAGTTGGAAGGGACGAGTCCAACACTTGTCCCTGCACAGGACAACCCCACAGTTCACACCATGTGTCTGAGGGCATTGTCCAGCCTCTTCTTGAACACTGTCAGGCTTGGGGCTGTGACTGTTCCCTGGGGAGCCTGTTCCAATGCTCCACCATCCTCTGGGTGAAGAACCTTTTCCTAATGTCCAACCTAAACATCCCCTGGCACATCTTCCTGCCATTCCCTCGGGTTCTGTCATTGGTCAATAAAGAGTTCGGCACCTGCCCTTCCTCCTCACCTTGTGAGGAAGCTGTAGGTGCGGTGAGGTCTCCTCTTAATTTCATCTTCTCCAGGCTGAACAAACTAAGTGACTTTAGTTGCTCCTCATGTGGCTTCCTCTCCAAACCCTTCACCAACTTCATAGCCCTCTTCTGGACACTCTCCAGTTGCTTAATATCTTTTTTCTACTGTGGAGCCCAGAACTGTACACTGTACACCAAAAATGAGGATGCATTTCAAAGGAAATATGGAGGCACAGGCTAGCAAGTCTTTCTCAAACAGAAAAAAAAAAAAAAAAAAAAGCTGAAAATCAGGTACAGAAGGTTTGTCATTATGTAGAATTTTTATAGGAGATATGAATATGAAAATATGAGAAGAGCCATTAACACACTCCACACATGAATTACTCCACAAGGTAACTCAATATAATACAGTTGATTTCAGCAGTTATACTACATTATGAGAGCTGCAGAGTCAGCCCTATAGGTTGGCTTACCAATGCAGTGCAAATGCTAACCTTATCAGAAATATAATAATGCATTTAGGGACATATAATAATCGTTTAGAGACGTGGTACGTTTCTCCTTCAGTAATGGAAATATAAGTCCTGAGAGCTTTCTGAAGCAAGGACATTTCAGGGAGGGCAGCAGAGCCTGTGCCGTGGAGAGCAGCAAGATGGCACTGGTGGCATCATGACATTAACATTCTACATTAGCTTAAAGTAACAAAACAACTGTCAGTCAGTGTGTTAAGGCTTGAGCAGACTGCTCAGAATTGTATCTTTATATCAGCCATTGCATTTGTAAGATAGTAGGAGTCTGAAATTTTTGCTATATTGAGAGTAAGTGGAAACACAATGATGGGCAAATAGGATGCTAGAACAGCATCGATATGATATATTAGAGCTTTATTTTGACATACTTATTCATCTGTCTTGGGCGTATTAATGGAAACAAGCAAGACAGTGGTATCGTGGTATCACAGCAGCACAGGAACAGAGAGTTCACTGCAGGTTGTGGATTGATGACTGGGGGAAGGGAGGAGAACAAATGTGTATCACTCACACAACTCACAGAGCAGAAATGCAGACCTTAGCCAAAACCTGAAGGCAAGACCAAGTAGATTAGTCAGTGTAGTCTGAGCACAATGTATACTGATGTCCTCTGGATTCTTCAGGGGTGGCAGGTGTCTTTTGTCTAGATCAAGCAAACACCACTAGGGCAACAACAAAGGACTCAGATGGAAAAGCAAATTTTATTTTTGTTTTATCCCTTATGCACTATTTCTTTGTTTTACAGCTGTTCTTCTGCATATCAGTATTCCTTCATGTTTTCCTTTGTGTATCATAGCAAATAACCCATGTACCTCAAACTGCTTAGATCAAGCAATCAGTGGTATCAACACTGCTATTCCCATGTAATTGTAAATGATGTAAATGATGTTCCCTTGCTAAAAAATCCCTCAGCATCACCTATAAGTCATCTGTACGGTCTCAAAAAGGGATGAGAATGCCTTCTATGACATTGTTGTATGGAGTTTAGAACCTCTTACTATGAACTTACTCTCTTACCTCTTACTATGAACCTCTTACTATGAACTACTTACATGAACTATGATGCTTGCAGCTATGACAGAGGATAGAAACTGTATGACTAAAAGGGAGAACAAACTAAATGCTACTACAAACTTGTTGCAAGTAAGTTGCAACATAGTCTATTCCATCTTGTTTTGAAAACTTGACCAGGGTTTCTACCAAGGAAGCACAATGCATAAAGGACATCTAAGCCTGGACAGTGTTTTCCACAAGGAAAAGAAACGTCAGCATTTTGCACACACTTTTTGGATGTGTGTACCATTATGAAGATTTGTCCAGTCAAATACTCAGGATCCGATAAACATGTATATGACCTTTACCCCAATTTCCCAGAACACCAAACAATCCAGAGCTAACCAAACTAAAACAAATCAGCTTCCTCTTTTCCCTGAAAACAAGAGCAACAAGAAAGACAGATTTTTTTTCAAAATAATCAAAGTGCCAAAAATTACAATTGATCGTCTTGAGATTCTGACAGTTTTAAAGAATTTATTTCAGATTTCAGTTTATGTTAACTGTGTTGTGGAAGTAGATTGTAGGTTAGCTTTGGAAATATTTAAGCATCTGAGCGACTCTACCTGAATAACTAGAAAGAAGAGGAACTATCAGGAGACCACACAGTTGAAAGTACTGTGCAGATCATGCAGATGACAATTTATTTGCTACTAGTTGAATCAGGTTATAAACTTTGATGTAGGCACTAGTCACTTCTCCTGAGTCGGTGAGTATACAAAATTAACATCTCTTGAAACTTTTATCATCAGCAGTGGCAACTACAGAACAGGTGAAAAGTTGCCTTTCAGAATGGAAGTTTGCTGTACATGTTTCATGTAGACTCAGCTATCAATTCAATGAAGGCATTCAAGAAGCAGACCCAAAATGTTGGATTTTACTAGATGTATAGAAATTTGAACCCCATTTAGAAAAAGTTGCTAAAGAATCCACTATCATCATTATTTTATTACTAACGTTGTTAGCTATTATTACAATATTTTAGAGTGCTGGAGTTCTGGTGGAAAGAAGTAGTTATATACCAGATAATATTAAAACTACTGTTACCTGATGTGGAACTTGTATTTAACAACATGTTACCAGGTGGCAAGGGACAAAAAGATACAGGTGTGGATTAGATATCTTTGGATGCAGAACTCAAGATTGGCTGTGCACACACTTTTTCTCTGTTTGAAGACATTGGTAAACTCAGAGGTTGTTAGAAGCTTGGAAAACAGTTTTGTTTTGCTTTCTGTAGTTGTGAAGGCAGCAGTCTCAATCCAATTCCGCTGGTGAAATTATTATAAAAACCCAACAACAAACTAAAAGACTTGGCTCTGCAAAGAAAATCATCCACTTTGTTAAAACTGAATCTCCAAATGTTCTGAGTCTATTGCTTCTCTATTTCTCTTACAGAGGGATGAATGAAGCGCACAAGTACTGATGATTGGCTGGACTTGTTTGCAACAGCTGCAGGAGGAGTTGCCAAATCTGGTTTCATATAAGATAGCCTAAGTGCCTGATAAGCATTAAAATTCATTTCCATTCTTTCACACACATAAAAGTACACTATCGCCATAGAAAATATGACTAAATCCTTAAATGCAGTCTGATTTTCTTGGTCAACTTGCTTCGTGCTGTAGCAAGAGCTCAATTGACGAATGTCACCTCCTTTGTGGCTCACTTGACCTTACTGTCAGATATTTTCCATGAACAATTGCCAACACCTTTTTTATTTTTCATAATATGCTGCTAGAATCTTTCAAAAGCTCAATGGTAAATACATCTAAATGTGTATGGTAGTGGAATAATACCTTCTTTTGAAAACAATCTTCCATAGAAATCCCTCTCAGAATTAAAACCGAAAAAAAGAAAAGAAAACCTACCTCAAACTAAATGCTCAGCTAAGAGGAAGATTGTATCACAGCTGTTATTTGCCTGTTTTATTCACTGTTGCTTTTCTCCCTTTAGCCGACTGCTCTTTCTTCAGCATAGAGAAATCTACTATTGAAAGACAGCCATTTCTGTCTTTGAAACTGAAGGCCAAACAACAGCACTTAACCCTTTTGCAGGAAGCACATGAGCTGCTATTAAGGCATAGAAGCCAAAGCTGTTGTTTTTTGTTCTTGCTCTGTAATAAGAAAGAAAACGCAGGCTGTGTAACATTTGTCGTGACACAGCCTTTGCCCACCTAAGTGGCAGTACAATCCGCTGTTCTTTTCCCACATGCACTGCATTTTGGAGTCATCAAGAGCAAGCAAAATTCTCAGGTGGTAAATTTGTCTAAAAACCCTTTATGCCCTATTCTTTCGCCATGTTTTTCATTGCAGTAACTGAGCACTTCCCAACAGTGTAAGAAGAGGTGTGATGATTTTTTCTTTCTTTTTTTTTTTTTTTTCCCCACTCGAATGCAGTGTGTAGAGCATGCTGGATTTTTCTCTAAATGTGATGTGTGCACATGCTCACTTTCACCCACATATATGATATCAGAGAAGATGAAATCAAGGAAACGTGCCTTGTACTTAAAGCAGAAGATAAACTGCAAAAGTCCTTATTTTCTGCAGAAAGCTGTTGCAGCCTCCCCTACTGTAGAAAGGCTCTTTCTTCTAGGGGAAATTTGTCACTGTGTTTGATAAGTCCTGGTTAACCCTTTCAGTGCCTTAGCTCTTCAATTAGGCAATCCAAACATAAGGTTCTTAGCATTTTGAATGAGGAGTGAAGGGCTGAGTGTAACCTAGCACACTGTAGGATGCTGTCCTGGGAGATGGAAGATAAAACCTCTGTGTCAGACCATCTCAGAAGAGCTGCATGTCTCCTATTCTCTGAGCTTCCTGCTTGTTCTCCACTGCTACCTGCTCAAATACTGTTAATTCAGAGATAATTCCATTTTGCCTGTTTCTCTATATCAAGCTCCCTGGATACTTCCATGAAAGTTGAACTGCTGTTTCTAGGGAGATAATCCATTTCTGTTGATTAGTCACACTCTGCCATTATAAGTGACTTTAGAGCTAAATAGCTCACCTGGCTGCTGGTTCTGATGTCACAAGGACTGGGGACCCACGGCAGAGCAAGTAGAAATGAAACGTAACAACGACACCCATTAAAACAATTCTTTCAAAGTTATGGTAAATTCTCTGGCAAAATTAGTGTAGAAATTAAAAAAAAAAAATAGGATTAAAAAAACTCTGTAAGTCATTTAACAACTTTTTAAACTAAATCCAACCTCTACTGTCATTTGAAAGCACTAAGGAAATTAATTCATTATTTGGATGGGTAGAATCCTTCCTGTGGCACAAATTATTTTTTGGACTGATTTTCTATTAAGACACTCTCACAAAATGAAATTCTAGTTTTATTTTAAAATCTATTCAGTTTTGAATGAGTCACTCAGTGCCTACACATAAGGGAATCTTGCAGTCCAAATACTATTTAAGCCTTGAAATGAAACCATGTTTTATGTCTGAATGGTGAACTATAATTACCTCAGTTTATAACTGTCAAGGAAAAAAAAATAAAAAGGGAAAGAAGAAGCAAAGTAAAGCAAAGCAACAGACTTTATTCATCCACATAGCAGATACTATTCACTCTTTATTTTGAAATCTACAGACTCATCCCCATAACTAAACAGGAAATCCAGAATTCAGGACTAACTAGACAGCAGAAGATGGAAGCACATTCTGCTTCTCACAAACAGCATCATTCATGCTTTTATGAACTCATTTAACAAGTTTAGCTATAGGGCATATACCACTCTCTGTGTTAGACTGTGTATCTGGATCTCTGTCTCATTTAGACCGACAGAACGAGGTGACCTGTAAACTAATAAATAATTTTTCTCCAAAACAGACAGCTTAATTTCAATAACCTGACAGCAATGTGTTTATACAGTGTAGTGTTTTACTAGAATCCAAATGTGCATGGTGAGTAGAAGTAAACAGAAATATGATAAATCTCAGGACATAACTATTGCTTTGGCCAAGACTAAAATATTTTCCTTTCACCTTTTTCATAATTCTGGGAATTTTAAGTTCAAGCCGATTTTACAAATGAAAAAATGTGGGTTTATTAATTTTATTATTTGTAGTCCCATCACAACTTTCTGCTTTCCTTGCTCTCCTAAGACAGAATATAACCCTGACTGCAGAGATGTTGCTTTATTAAGCAGAAGTATTACTTCGCTAGGTGAAGGATAGGATTCTCCACAGTACTGAGAATGTTGCCTAAGATTTCTAGACTGATCTATTTGATCCATCTTTTTGGTGTTTTAGAAAAAGTTCACAGGGTTCAGCATCTACCTAACAGGTCAGACGTTTAGGAGTTTAGCTTGTGTGGATTTGCTTTAAAGCCATTTTACATGCCCTGGAAAGCACTATGCATATCACTCTCCTCTCCGTATCAATCTGATGTTAAACTCCATTGACAGAAATACCAACAGCTACTGAAATATCTGTTCTTCTGCTTTATTTAGGTGACCTTGCATTGACATTTAATCTTAGTCAAATGGCATAAGGAAAATTTTCATATGGAAGACATTTGTGACTATTAATCCACAACGAAGTTAAAGCAAAAGAGATGACACTTCTTCCCAGCAAAGCATGATGCCATATTTTATAATAATCCAGATTGCCACAGAATACAGTCAGTTAAAGGTTTCTCTTTCACAAGGAACAGTATGAAGAGAAAGTCTTAATTTTTTAATCTCTTTCCACTCTGTCCACATAGATTGATAGAAAGAAGCATATTTGATAACTTTTTACAAAGTAATAATTAAGCAAGAGGGAAAACGTGCCTATGTTTTTTACTCCTTTTGTAGAGAAAGCTAGTTGGATAAAGTATTTAAAGCTTCAGTAAGCATATATGTGAGATATCAAGAACACATTTGCTGACAGGCATTTCAGTTTACAGAATAAGTAATGATTACAGCATTTTTTTCAGAGTGAAGAAAACATGTAAAAAGAAAAGAGAACACTTCATTAAACATCAGAGGAGGAGGTATGGTAAAGCTTAGGAAGTCTGTGTAGTGACACCCTACACAAAAGAATAGGTTACTTCCTATTAAACACAAATAATAGAACTTTATTGCCTCCCAATAATTCTAGTCCTGTTAAGAAAACGCTGGAATTGCTTTTTAACCATTACACTTTATTTGCCATTTCAAAGTGTATGTCTATCACAGACTGGAAAAATTATCTAGCTTATTTCTATATGTCTTGCCAGAACAGGAGTCACATAAAGGAATTATTTGAAGGAACGGAAAGAATTGTCTGCTATGTGAGACTTAAAGGATTTTTTTTTTCTGATTAAAAAGAAAAAAGACTGGTAGGGGAGTATGCATTCAAGTAACGTGTTTAATTCCTGTTTCTCCAGCTCAAACAACTGTGCATTTTAAACATGGTTAGGAGCTCCATCAGCATGACATTGGAGTCAGTGTAATGAGTAAAGGTTCCCAGTGGTGTCCCCATGAATGACCCCCATTATTCCCTTAGGCAAGTTCCCACCTTCCATCATTTATCTGGCCAATTAATAAACCATACAGGCCAGGGACTCCTCTCACTCTGCGTGCCTACCATGAGGTGGCCCTGTTGCAGCGGGAGGGAATATATCCTACTGGAATACAAATGACAATAATTAAATGAAAAACAGTTGAAAAAGCAAAGGGAAAAACTTATCTGACATGACTGGGAACAGATTCTTCAATGGTTTGTTTGAAAAAAAAAGCCACTTTACATCATGTAAGCCACTTGGCAAATTTGGATCAAATTTAACAGATACTACCAGCAGACTATCGAAAACCAGGAAACAATACTGATAGTTTATAAGTATTGGGAACACTTCATTTTCTGGGAATATTGTCAGGGAAGTTCATGCGTCATTCACCAGTCAAGAAGAAATTAATCCTTTTTACTAGCTTGTGAATTCATAATGGATAGGAGAGGCCACATTTCCGATATATACATTTCCAGAGTGAATTTGCAGCAACTTGAAACATAAACCTTAGTCTTGCATGAAGTAACAGGATGTTCCTTAAGGGAGTTATGGATAATGCTTGTGAACCTGTGTATGTTCTGATACAAAAAGGAAAAAACTAAAGTGCAAATTTCATTTACTGAAAAAAAATAGTCTTTCTTATTAATGTATCATTCAAAATTTGTTGATTTTCAAATTGACAGCTATTAATTTTTATTTGTTTTTTGCTGATATTATTTTCTACAAGGAAATTAGGAAATCCCCAAGAACAAATTTTTGTCCTAATTTTTTCAAACACATACAGAAATAAAAAGATTGACAGAAAGAGTCTTTGAATTTACGATTAATTTTAATTGCAGGTGAAAGACTTACAGTTGTGTGATTTCTTCTCTTTCCATGGAAATCATACTGTCTTTTGCATTTTTGTATAACTTTGTAAACTAGTGACAGTGACAATTTTTATTAAGTTTGATTTCTGTTTTAAAATGGACTGTTTTTAAAGTTTTCCTTTGATCATCCTAAATTATTCCACTTTGGTTCACACCATGGAAAGACATGGATTAATTTTGGCTGAAATGGTACCTGAAGATGTGCCCCTGGAGCATGTGTACTTCTGCTAGCAATCCTATCCATGGAATCGGACTAGAGTTAGTCCAAAGCAAAGTGCCAAGGCAACACATGGTATGGATGTAGTGTTCACAGCACCATTACCCAGTCCTAGTAGGTAACACGACTTGTCACTGTAAACATAAGCATAGATGATCATTACAAATAAATAACCCTAAATCATAAGATTTTAAATCACTGACACAGTTATGGGTAGATGTAGGAAGGCTGCTGGAGAGAACTGTGAAACATGGGGACCTACTGCTCTATGTAGTGCTAATCAAAACAGCAATAATGGTACAACTGCAACAACATACTTACAGTATTAACTTCAGCAAAATATTTCCAACCATAATACTAAATAATAAAGTAAAATAAAGTGTATAATTACAAATACCTGCATGGGTTTTAACATTTTTGTGACAGTTTCATACAGATTGAAATGAAGACTGTAGTGACTTACACACAGTGCCTACCACAGCTCTTTTCTATCTGCTAAACCTGACAACAGTAGTTTATGCAAGAACTGTGGTTCTAGTTGTCACAGTCCTTTATAAATTTTTTTATTTGGATTTACAAGAGGAATTATGGATAAAAATGCAGGAGTGTGTTCTACTACGCATTAGTAGGAGTATTTAGCTCACTAATTCAATTGAAAGACTTTAACCTACTGACACCATGTCTGCCGATCTGGAGGTGGAAACCTATCAAACACAAAATACTAGCTTCAAATACAGGGCTCAGATAGTGGAGACTGAAGATAGGTGACAACCTGTAACCAAAAGTGAAAGTTTGCTCAAAAGCCCAATAAATTAATCAGCTGTATGTCTTGAGGCTCCCCTTTCCATATCTCAATGGTTAAAACTAATCTCTGTTTAAAATGTCAATAGTCCAACTCTCCCCTGTCTTCAGCTTTGTGAATTCTTTATATCTTCACAAAGTGAACAGGACACTTAAGCCTGTCATGACTCATTTGTGCTGTTCTAGCAGTGCAGAAATGCTGTAAAGGATTCCTATTTTTCCAGTACAGTTTAGAAGTTTTTGTGTTCCCCAATGTATTCATTTGAACTTATACAGTTCTTCCTTGTAGAATGTTTACCTTTGTAAAACCTCAAAAATTATGGACTTGCACTCATAGTATGAAAGAAGTCTGAGTTGTACAGTCTATTACACCATCTTGGATTTTGCCTCTCCTGTTCCCAGCCATTCATGTGAAGGAGGCAGGGAGCAAGAGACTCTAAAACATTACAGCTTTTACCTGTTTGATAAAGTACTTGTTTGGAAGGGCATGCATAGCTGACATCATGACTATCAGCATATGACATCATGCCAAGCTATTTTATAGATAGATATCATTGTTAACCTCCAAGAATCCTTAAGAATCCTCCATCACCATAGCAAAAGCTATGTGCAATCAGTTTGAATTTGCCTGTAATTAGCTAAAGGGCACAGATAAGTACACAGAAGAATAACTACTTGTTCTTTTTTTAACATCTGGTAATTAAGTAGAGAAAAGCTGTGGTTTCTTGTGGGAAAATAATTTACCCATTAATCTTAACCACAGTAGCCTAGTCACAGCATTTGGATCAAATTGCAGAAAGGATAAAAAGCACTGGCAACATTTTGTTTCACATACTGATAGATAATCTGAATTTATTTTTCTACATAGTGTTCTTCATAGCCTCATGAGGGCTTTAGTACAGGGAGAGAATAGGGTTACAAAGATGGAATGCATTGCAAGGACATACAGTAAATGCATACTTACACAAAGACTCAAAGAGGGGGAAAATGAACTGGAACAATTTTATTAGAACCCACATGCAAAGTTTTACTCTTCTGATGCATTTTTATTTTTTCTCTTCCCTGTCCCCCCCCAGCCTTGAGGACAATACAAAATCATTTGTTTCAACCATGCCCCACTTTTAACTTAGAAGTTGAATTCTTAGCCTTATTAAATCCTCATGTGATTTTATTCTTTCTATAAAAATAAAAGCTGCAG
>VWYH01001972.1:40580-57174 GCA_013399365.1 Pampusana beccarii
CATCATGGACATGACCATTGCCTAATTCAGGATCAATTTGTATGCAAACCAAACCAATTTTTAAGTATTTGGAATCAATCACTTGAATATTGAAAGCTCCCCACATTTGAAATATTGAAGTTACCCATTCAGTGAGCTCCATTTATGCTGTGCACTGAATGAAGCAAGAGTTTTGTGAAAAAATGCTGTATGATTATGTAATTAATTTCAGTGCAGATGTACAAAGGAAACACTGGTAAACTTCATTACAAATTTTCCTTACTCATGGGCAACTGGCTTTGAAATCTAACCTTTCATTTAGCAAAACAGTGTTCCTGGTTTAATTCAATTGCTTAGGTTTTTTCATTTTTTATATTTTTTTTTAATGAGCAAAATAATAACTAAAAATTCTAGTTTGTAGGTGCATATTGTCTCCCATATTGATGAACAAGAAGATTTATCCTGGAACAACTTAGAAAATTTATTTCTTCTATATTTTCTCTGTGCAGAAAATGTGCAGAAAATTTGTTCATTAGACTCCCCGCTGGATTTTTTTTTTTTTCCAAAGAAAATGGACATTTTCTGTGAACCTCTTTATTTTCCAAGCAAAATGCACAGCTGAAGCACTTGCAAGTCATNTGACTCATTTGTGCTGTTCAAGCAGTGCAGAAATGCTGTAAAGGATTCCTATTTTTCCAGTACAGTTTAGAAGTTTTTGTGTTCCCCAATCTATTCATTTGAACTTATACAGTTCTTCCTTGTAGAATGTTTACCTTTGTAAAACCTCAAAAATTATGGACTTGCACTCATAGTATGAAAGAAGTCTGAGTTGTACAGTCTATTACACCATCTTGGATTTTGCCTCTCCTGTTCCCAGCCATTCATGTGAAGGAGGCAGGGAGCAAGAGACTCTAAAACATTACAGCTTTTACCTGTTTGATAAAGTACTTGTTTGGAAGGGCATGCATAGCTGACATCATGACTATCAGCATATGACATCATGCCAAGCTATTTTATAGATAGATATCATTGTTAACCTCCAAGAATCCTTAAGAATCCTCCATCACCATAGCAAAAGCTATGTGCAATCAGTTTGAATTTGCCTGTAATTAGCTAAAGGGCACAGATAAGTACACAGAAGAATAACTACTTGTTCTTTTTTTAACATCTGGTAATTAAGTAGAGAAAAGCTGTGGTTTCTTGTGGGAAAATAATTTACCCATTAATCTTAACCACAGTAGCCTAGTCACAGCATTTGGATCAAATTGCAGAAAGGATAAAAAGCACTGGCAACATTTTGTTTCACATACTGATAGATAATCTGAATTTATTTTTCTACATAGTGTTCTTCATAGCCTCATGAGGGCTTTAGTACAGGGAGAGAATAGGGTTACAAAGATGGAATGCATTGCAAGGACATACAGTAAATGCATACTTACACAAAGACTCAAAGAGGGGGAAAATGAACTGGAACAATTTTATTAGAACCCACATGCAAAGTTTTACTCTTCTGATGCATTTTTATTTTTTCTCTTCCCTGTCCCCCCCCAGCCTTGAGGACAATACAAAATCATTTGTTTCAACCATGCCCCACTTTTAACTTAGAAGTTGAATTCTTAGCCTTATTAAATCCTCATGTGATTTTATTCTTTCTATAAAAATAAAAGCTGCAGTATTAAATACAGTATATATGTGTATAGACTGGGTTTTACCACTATAATAGACAGTTACACGGTAAAAGACTGATATTAAGAGAGTTGCATCAGCATGAAGCTGGTATAATGAACAGGGAATCAGTCCCATTCTGGATTCATATGAGTGCACAGTATGAAAAGAGACAAGAATAAAGTCATGTTTATGGCTTGCTAATATAACCAGCACCTCCTACTGCATATAACTTCATTCTAGCAAATGCAAATGATTTATTCAGATATAGTACCTACATCTTTCTAGCAAATTCTTTTACAGCAATTCCATTTGAATGCAGACATCTGCTGAGAAACCATAAAGTATCAATTAAGCTTTCTCTATGTGTCATTTAACAGAAGTGTTTTCATGGTGGACATGACCATTGCTAATTCAGGATCAATTTGTATGCAAACCAAACCAATTTATAAGTATTTGGAATCAATCACGTGAATATTGAAAGCTCCCCGTATTTGAAATATTGAAGTTACTCATTCGTTGAGTTCCATTTATGCTGTGCACTGAATAAGGCAGGAGTTTTGTGAAAAAAAAGAAAACAACAACAAAAATGCTGTATGATTATGTAATTAATTTCAGTGCAGATGTACAAAGGAAACACTGGTAAACTTCATTACAAATTTTCCTTACTCATGGGCAACTGGCTTTGAAATCTAACCTTTCATTTAGCAAAACAGTGTTCCTGGTTTAATTCAATTGCTTAGGTTTTTTCATTTTTTATATTTTTTTTTAATGAGCAAAATAATAACTAAAAATTCTAGTTTGTAGGTGCATATTGTCTCCCATATTGATGAACAAGAAGATTTATCCTGGAACAACTTAGAAAATTTATTTCTTCTATATTTTCTCTGTGCAGAAAATGTGCAGAAAATTTGTTCATTAGACTCCCCGCTGGATTTTTTTTTTTTTCCAAAGAAAATGGACATTTTCTGTGAACCTCTTTATTTTCCAAGCAAAATGCACAGCTGAAGCACTTGCAAGTCATCCCTTGGTTATAACTCCATGTAGAAGAGACAATGGAGAGAGAGGTAATGCAGTGCTGTGCTAGACCATTGTGTGGTCGTTCTGCTCTCACTTGCACTAATGCATTGCCTAGATAAATAAGACAGATAGCTGTGCTCCCAGCCTCTGCACATCAGGCTGACCCAACCCAGAAGTCAAGTCGCCCTACTTACAGTGTTATCCTATAGGTAATATATCCTGGGACTTTAGAGCTCTGCATTAAAACTGGTGTCACACAAAAGCACCGACTACATACAGCTGTCTGCACTTCTTTGTATGTGTAGGCAATACATGATTCCTGTACCTTGCTATATGCTATGCAAATTGTACCTTGCTAATGCGTTTCACATTAGTTCGTGACAGTAGAGGAAAATAGATCCAGGCATTTGCTCTAATGTTCAGAAAAGGAAAATGCTGTAGTAATTATATTTCTCTATTGCTCTCCACGACTTCTTTCTGATTTTTTCTCCTTTTCCTTCAGAGCTGAAGTCATGTCATGTTCTCTGTCTGCTCCTGTGTATCCCCAGATCACTCCTTCTCAGACCTGACTTTTTCTCTCTATTGACGTTCCCTCCCTCCCTCTTCTCTTTTCTCCTGACAAATGCCCATGTGTGATTTTCAGAAGCTTATGGCTTTGATCTTCTGGAGTAGAGTTTCACAGGATTTTTTCTCTCCCGTATAAGCTTTCCATCTAGTAAGATGGGCACTGTGTGCTGAGAAAGTACTACACACTGGAGTAAAACATCTATGGCTGGCTTGCAGGGCTGACTCATCCTCTCCTTTCAACCTCTCTCTCACTCAAGTGTCCACATCTCAGCCAGCACTTTCAGAGGAACCACCAGCACTTCTGTCAGAAAACGAACATACAGCTGTAATACACTGGCAGTGCCAGGAAGATCATATTTCTTCTACTTTTCCTTTCTTTTGGCAGCATTTATGCTTCACCCACTTCCCCTGTGCAGTGTGAGGTGGTAGGGAGTTGTAGGAGACCCCTGAAAAATAGACAGAGTGAAAGTCTTCATTGTTGGTATTGCTGCTAATCTTTTGCTAATCTCCTGCTTTCACCAAGGCTAAGTGTGGGAAGAAGGAACCATTAGTAATCTTCATGCCTGATACCTGAATCAACAAACTGCATGTTTAAAATGAAACAACTTCTCAGCAACATGTCCATTGATGTTCTACCAGTAAGGAGCTATTTAAGATCCATGAAATTTAAGCTTCTGTTTAGCTGAAAGGAAAGGTACTTTATAGAAATGTTGTTGGAACCAGAATAGTTTTTTTTGGGTAATTTAGAAAATTTTGAAACAGATTAATATTCTACCAAGTGGCTTTTAGCAGGATTTGCAAAGCTAGCTTGCAAGTGTTTCCTGTCAAGCTGCCACACAAAGACTGGACTTTTTCCCATTGAGAACTGCTCCTCCAAAACATGATTTTTGGATGAGAACCAAACATTTTTCTGTTACTCACATGTGCTCTGAATTTCATAAAAATAAACCAGAAATTATGTCAGAGAACTAGAATAATTCACACCTAATACCTATGTTCTCTCTGCATCAGACTGCAATCTGGTTATGATAATCACATTCAGGGATGAAGAGGTGCTCCAGCTTCCTTTGCATTTCCATGCAAGCTGCTTGTTGAGATGATGGGTGAGTGTAGAGCTGCTGCTCTCAGCAAGTAGCTTTGGTGAGCTGGGGACCAGCTTGCCCCCAGGCTGACGCTTCAGGAAAGCCAACTTTCTGAATGACTACCCCTGTGTTTACAAAGCAGGTCAGCATGGGTTTGAGACTGAAGCATATTGTCAAAGTTTATATTCTCTCCCTCTGTCAGGGGATTAAAAGCATTTATTTAATGGATCGTTGAGTTCAGAGACTGAGCAAAATGCGTCTTTCATGTTTGCATCTATAGAGTAAGGGAAGCTTCTGGTAATAAAACTTGTAAAACATGTAAAATTGATGAATAAGAACCTTTTTTTGCTAGAGAAAGTAGATATATATTTTTCAAACAA
This sequence comes from Pampusana beccarii, assembly GCA_013399365.1. Lineage (NCBI taxonomy): Eukaryota > Metazoa > Chordata > Aves > Columbiformes > Columbidae > Pampusana > Pampusana beccarii. The sequence goes on from VWYH01001972.1 coordinate 45,274, forward strand.
AGTGTATATCTGCTTTTCCTAAGAGAATGAGTCTGGAGTTCTATCAGTTTATTGTTTTGTCTTCTGAAATAATTATATGATAGGCCAAAGACCTCAGATGTATAATCTTGTTCTAGAAATGTAAGCAATATTTCTTAGATCTGATAACTTGCACTTTCTTCAAATGTCTCTCTTTTTTTTTTTTTTTAAAGCAATTGAGGCCCAGTCTCACTAAAACAACTTGTACCTGACGCACCAAGTTGTTTGTTTTCAATAAAAGTCCTTAAAAGCTCCCACAGAGTTGATTAAACTTTTAATTTTTTTTAATAAGCTTGCACTTTTACAGAACATTGAAGTTGCTTGAAAATGAATTAAACATTTTATCTCAAGCTGAAATTCTCACAAAATGACTGTTTTCTTTTGCCAACTCAGCTCTTCTCAATAACTTATCTGGTAGAAAACTTAGATTAAATACATTCAGCATTAGTTTATCTCTGCTTTTACTGAACTGGTAGTAATTTTACAATCAATGTTACTGGGAAAAGACCAATCTTTTAAAAATATTTAATCTAAAAGTATTAATTTTAACTCTGTCCCTCTAGAAAATCAACAAATAAAAATTTTTGATAGAGTGTGATTTTTTTTCTTCAGGGCATAAGAATAAGCTTTCAATTGTCATGCCTACACCTGGGTAACTGTTATTCTGCTGTATTGCAGGGAATGGAGGGAACCTACTTCAATTGCATGGTTATGTGTGTTCAGTAGGTGTTTTCCTAAAATATATATCACCTCAGTTCTTTGGGATAAAAGACAATAGCTGACAAAAAGGTACAATCCATAGAACTGCTATTGTTCTGAATGAGCATTGAAAGCCAGGAAGACTTTATTTCCCTCTTTATATAGTTATGTCTCTTCTATTTTATAAAAGAGTTCTGTAAATAAATTTTTTAACCACATTAAGTGTATTGTATTTTACATAACTGAAGATCTGGAGGTTGTAGAATGGTCTTGTCCTAATGATGCCAAAATATCCCCTCACACTAATTCCAAGGAAACATCAGAGCTTCAGGTCTGAGCCTAAAATGGTGCAATGGCTAAATGGATACAGAGGATACAATGCAAAATATAGACTGTATAGTGACAGTAAGAAGAAAGACCATAGTGCATTATGGGAGATTGCATTAGAGCCAGCCAGGACACATCCAGCCTGCTACACGGGAGAAAATGGGACATGAAAAACTCAGAACTGCAGAGGCCATCATGTACCTTAGTAGTTAGCTGGACATCAAAATTAACATTGACACAAAATGAAATAGTTCATGTCACAATAAAAGTTCGTTTTATTTTTTTCTAAAGCTATAAAACTTATGGCACTACTGAATTATTTTTTCTTGATTTTTTTTTTCCCAGACATTACTTCTTCAATGATTTTATAAATGTATTTATAGCTTTTTTTTTTTTCATCCTGAATAAGCATAGAAAACAAATGATGAAACATCCAAGTTAACAAATATTAATTGTTTAGTAAGATTTTTTTTTATTTTATTTTGGCTTAAATTGTTTGATTTGGTGCAGACATACAAATCCAGATTCTCTGGATTAGCTTTGCCCCTTCTAAATTGCTTCAGTTGGAATATATTTAGTTTTTTTAGCCACTTGTTCTTCTTACCAGTCATTGATTATACAGGAAGCACAGGAATATTACCTTCCTAACTGGCTCACAAAATTTACATGCTTGAAATTTAGATGTTTAAAATCAGGTGTTGTGGCTAATGAATTAGTCTCATTTTGGATAAAATAGCAACCAGTATTACTAACGGGTGGACTTTATCACAGGAAACTGTGTAGCTCTGCTTAGGAAATCATAAGTCCTATCTGGTGATCTCCCAGTCAAGCTACATGCTATTTTTGCTTTTATTTCCTCTGTTGAAGGTATAGACAAGCACAAAGAAATGAGTGAACAGGAATAGTTTTCTGACCACAGCTGTAACTCTTTATCTTTCTGCATCTTAAACTCAAAAGCCGATAGACCTCAAAGTCAAAGGTATATGCTGACTACAGCAAGGCTGGTAAAGATAGAAACTATACAAAAGCAGCTGAGGGGCTTGCTAAGAGCCACAAGAGAGGAGAAGCAAGAGAGAATACAACATAGTAGGATTAATATGAAAAAGCTAATTTCCAACAGAAATGCAAGAATCAAAATTAAAATTTGAGCATTGTGATCATATTTTCATATGCATTTAGTGTAAATCAGGGATAACACTTCTGAAGTTCCTGGCATGGGGTAAGAGTAAGTGAAGAGGAGACCTGGTCATTGGACTTTCCAAACAACTGATGAAAGTTGTTTATTTTGTAACTGTGCAAAGGTTTATGAAACTATGACCAATTTATTATTTTTTTGTTAAACAAAGGATTTGTTGGCCTAGAGTTTTTGACAGTTGAAGATATTTTCTTCATTGCCTCCATTCATTTCATGTGTCTGAGGAATATACCATATAAGCCTGCGATTATGATGTAAGTAGGATCATATCCACTGTCACCAGCCCTACACAGTAAGTTGGTAGCAATTTCACTGCTGACTGTCTCAGCAAGAGACTCTGAACTAAGCAAGAGGACAAACTAGAAAATTAGTCCCTCGAAAACACATAGTGCTTAAGTGTGTGTGTCTGTCTGTGTAAAAAACAACTTATCTATATTGCAGAAAGGCTGTGACAGTATTTTCTCTGCTTTATTATCCCTTGAAGGAAACTTAAGTCACCAGGACTGACAATCTGACACTTTGAATTTAATTTAATGGCCACAAAATCCAATCAAGTTTTGTCATTAACGATGCAGCTTCAAGTGTAGACATATTGTTTTCTCTCTCACTCTCTTCTGAAAATAAGTCTACGTATGACTGTAAATTGCTAGTTACTTGTGGAAATTCCTTATACCTGTGAGCAGAATATAAGCACTTGGGATGTGCATTAACATGAATAACACACTGAGTGGCTCCTGTATAAATTTAAGCATAACCCTACAGTGATGAAGGGATAAGACTCCCCCAGGTGTCTGGTTGTCTCCAAGGTGCCACTTGTGACATACCCAGAGTTACTGTCATCACCAGCAGCACCTTGAAATGATGCAGGACTGTCGTGGCTATCAGCAGCATAATATCCATCAGCGCCTAAAGAAGCACTTCTAGAAAATGCATAATCAACACTGACTTTGCCTGGAGATGGGAAAGCAGGTTTCATGAGATTGTTTAATAAGCTAACCTATGCTACTCTGAGAAAAGGCAGCTTTTTTACATAATCAACAGCAACTAACAGTGAAAGGGCTTTTTCCCCCTCCCAGATATTTGCAAACTGAGCTCCCCTCTCTACACTTGATGAACAGCCAGTCCACTTCAAGAAAAATAATTTACGGCTATTCCTTCTGACTTGGGGCACTGAGCTTAAGAGCACTGAAGCCCTAGGTTTCCTCACACGAGCCATGGAAAGAAAAGGGACACTGCTAGGGGAAATTCAGGCCACTGCAACTCTGACCTAATTTCCATTAGTGCTGAACTCTCTACCACCTAAATAAGGCTGGAGGCTAAGTTTGGTGCTTCTTCTGGGTGGCATGTATGAAGGCTCAGCCATTTGCACATTCACAGGAAAAATCTAAGAATTAATCACAAAGTTTCAAGCCATTTTGTGTTAACCACCTTTAAGTCCCATTATGTTCCACAGCATCTGAAAGTCCTCAGAAATTCAGAGGAAAGAAATGCTCTACGCCTTGCAGAGCTGGGTCTGCTGTTGTATTAAAGCAGTGTTCTGTGAAGATGTTTTTGCTTCTCTAAAATTTTTTTCCCTTGTAAAATAATCCTTAGCAACTATCCTGTACTATGACAAAAAAAAAAAGCAGCCTGTATTAGAAGTTTTCTTGTCAGAGTTTTGACTTGGCAGTACTCCTTCAAAAAAAGTTAATGGTTTACAAACCATTCTAATCTATGGGGATTTTTTTTTTTTTTTTAACAATGGAATAAATAGATTCAGTGCAATATCTGATGTTGAACCATAGCATCTTGACTTTCCAGTTATCTTTAACTCTGCAATTTGCTTGCCTTGACTCATATTACAAATCTATAAAAATGTAAATGTTGAGTCTTTTCTCAGATATTTGATACTAAGATTATTGTAGTGATAACCTCGTAATTAAAACACAGCCAGGTGGTGGAAAAGGTGAAAAAGGAACAATCTCCAATTGTTGTGGTGCCCTTTTTTTACATATACACAGGCATTAAATCAGAATTTCCAATATTTAGTCTAGTCTGCGGTGATACGTGTTCTGTTGTATAACCAAATCTTTCAAACCTAATTGAACAAATAGTCCACCCTTCCTAGGAATATTATTCCTTACCCCTGGCAAAGCTCTTGAAATGGGCCTGTTCTCTGTGTATGCAAACTGATGAGACTGTACAAAACATGGCATAATTTAAGCAGGCTCAGCTTCTTGCAGCTTCCTTGATCGTTCAACTATCCTGCTGAGCTCTGTTTGTTTGATAGTATTGCATCTCTTTTAAACTGCAGATGCAGATAACTAAAACTGAATTTTCTATATAATTTTCTGGTACCACATCTCCTTCCTTGCGTTTGAATTTAGTTTCATCCTTACATTTTTTGGAAGCATTTTTCTGTCTGGGTTTTGTAAATGCCTCAAAGTGGAGCATGGAGCCCCTTTGGAAAATAATTAATGCCTATAAAAATGTCAAAATGCTACAGCTTATTTATCTTCCAGATACCTCCCAGCCACTCCTGTGATATGCAGAGTATTTTAACGAAGCACACAGTTCAGTCCAGAAGCACTGAATTTCACCTTTGCTTTCAACAGAAGCAGAATCGTCTCCACTATCAAAACCAAATGCATGTACCCTGCACAGAAACTGAATGGCAATTTTCTAAATCTTAAGCTTGAGTCACCACGACCAATAAATTTATGCTTCGTATCAGTGTAACTCCATTGATGTGAATAAAGTCAGACATAGAAGGTGAACGTTACAAAAGCCTGGAGTAAATGTGCCCACTGCTTTATGTAATGATGCATCTCAGCGCTGCTGGTGGTATCGCTGAATTGACACAGACAGACTGCTAACTTGTTGTGCTAACGTTGCTTTGGTTTAGCTCAGTTCTTGTTCAATGCAATCATACTGTTAATCTTATTAACTATGTTAGTTCTTATACATAACGTCTTACTAATTAATCTTAAAATTCCTTACAAGGGAATCAGTGCCACAGTTTACAAAAGGTGACACAGGAAAAGTATAAAAGTGAGGATGGGGAGGAAGGGTAGCAAAGCATGTAATTCCCACCAAAACTCTCTAAAATGTAGTTGAGAGTGACCTTCCCAATATTAAATTGCAGGACACTAGGAGAAAAGGGAGCTGAAACTACATTTCTAGTGTCCAATAACAATGCTTCCACTACAAAAATTTTGCCTGTAAATTTTAAATGATCTCTGTTTCTTAGCGGGTAACATTGTCATGTGCTAGCATTGTCAAATCCATATATAACAAAGAGAAGAAGAGCTTTAAATAAGGGTTGATGAACAATGACTATTTTTCGATTTTCTATACTAAAGCAAAAATACTTTTCTATATAGAAACGCCAATAACTGTGTGGCACTGCATATCTATTAGCAGTGTCCTGGCAGCTCTCAACAAAGAATGCATGCACTCATTCTCTTATTCGTGGTTGCACTCTTCAATGCTGGTGATAAATTTTTTTAATAAACGTTACTGTATTGCCAATAATGACACAGATACAGGATACTTTGTTAAAATTATGAAAGAGTAGATCCTCAGAGGTCACACCCAAGAGTTAGCTTTCATATAGTACATGAATGACAAGTTATAAACCTCTTTATAAAGTGAATGAGAATTGAATCTTCTGTAAAATCTAAGTTGTGCACTGGAAATTTACTCCCTATTGTCAAAAATGTAAACAAAATACTCAATAGAGAGACATTTCTGCTTAGATTTTATGGAAAAGCTTATTTATGCTCTTGAGCTTCTAATATTTTGTGAAGAGGAGAACTTTCAGAGCACAAAGAAAATTGTGCTTTCATTATTTACAGTTTTAAAGAGGTTCAATGTCACAAAAGAAATGAAACTCAGTGGGACAGATGAGTTCTCAACAACAGAAGTTAAAAATACCCACCATTAAAAGTATTTCAGCAGCGGCATAATGCCTTCAAAGATTTCTCGGCAGGTAGCTGAGGCAGGCACCCTGCTACACGCATTTGTTGTTTACAGTTTGCCTTTGTGCTGCCCCACAGATGCCAGACCGCCATCCTCAGAGTTTAATCTGTATTCGGACTCAGGTTGCATCCTTGAAAGGCATTTAAATTATGGCTTAATCAGGTGCACAGTCTTTAAGAATATTTATTTGTATTTAGCTATCTTACAGTGTTAAGGACAGAAGGATAAAGAGCTAGCAATCCTTTGTTCTCGTCATGTAAAGGCTGGACTTATGTCTTTTGTTGTTGAGGGAAAACCCAGTATGTGTTCATTGCAACATGTATCCCTGCTGAGGACAGGAAGGTCAGTCAGAAGTGTCTGAGGGTAATACTTGCCTTAAAAGGGGATCTGGATTTCCAGCACATACTGGCTGACCATTGGAGCATCTCAGAATGTGGATGCTTTTTGTAATATTAAATATTTTAAAAGTGTTATATTTTTTATCACCTCTTCCATCTCTTCAGAGGCTCCTGTTTGAGGTAGGTACTATTACTTATGAGATTTCATAGGCAGGAAACTTAGCTATGCAGATCAAATATAGCTTACCCTAGTTCAAAAGACAAACTTAGAAATGGTCTGGAAAGGGCAAGTATATGACCTGAATCTCTAGATTAAAGAAGAGCAGGAGGTTCTCATGAGTGAGATTGACAGAAGGGTCTCTTTTGACAGTTCACAAGAGAATATCTTGAAATAACTCTTTGCCACCTCTATGAATAAAATCTTATTTATTTTTTAAAAAGAGAGAAACTTGAACGGACTATACTGAATATACTTTCACATGAGATAATGGAGTCTCAGTTACAAATTCATAAGAAAGCAACTGAGCTTTTTGAATTATGAAGAATGACAGGAAATCTGAAAAGGTATCTCCCTTCGCACCCACCTCTCAAAGTATTATTTTATTAATTAGGAAGTTAATCAGTGCCTATTTCTTATACATTGTGGTTCACAGATGACTGTTAGATGGAACATAACAAGGATTTAACTAATTGACATTAGTTTTCATTAGTCTCTAAGGACTTAAATAAAGTAAGATGAGAGGGAAATTAATGTAGATTAATGGAATATCCAATTAGGATATAATCCAAGGTAGATATTTCACTATTTGAATATTCTTTCCTACATTGATCCCTGTTGGTGATATCTGCCTTGCATTCCTCAGCAGTACGTTATGGGGAGAGTGCTCTTGTGCAGGAAGAACACAAGAATTTCACAGGGCAGAACGAGGTGACATGTTTATTTAATCAGGCCAGTATGATCCATAGCTTTATGAAATATCTTTATTTTTGCATAGCTCAGATGTTAACTCCTCTCTTTGATCTTTAAGATTCCTCTTCCACCTTTATTCCAGTTGAACTAGAGCTACAGCAAGATGAACATTATTTAGCCAATCTCAGGCTCACAATAAGTATCACTCAAGTATGCCCAGGCAAAGCAAACCTCTTTAAATTTAACATTCCCTCACTGACTTTTTCTCAATTTCCAGGACTGCACAGACACTAAATACAAACACAGTTGAGATCTACTGACCTATCTCAGCTACATTTGCTACAATATCCAAGATCTCATACAGCATTCAGGAAGAAGTTTAAAAAAATATTATTTTTTTATAATTCGAAAGCATTGGGCGTGAGGTATCTGCAACTTAAATGAAAGTTACAATGACACTACCTGGATATCAGTGAATATACAGAAGATTTATGCCAGTACATTTTAAAGGAACATGTGGCTGAGCATATTTAAACCACTAAATATTTGTTTATGTGTTGCACAGGATAGAAATACGTATTGAATTCTAAAGCACAGAAGTTATTTTACAAACACCATTCATGGTATATTTAGTTCTATATATTTTATCTGGAGCCAATATCAGACTTCTTGAGGCTCTTAAACCAGAACCTCAGAGATTCTACTGTACAATTCAGTCTCCTGTTCTAAGCAAGAATAATAACAAAAAACTCTAGTTTTGAAACAAATGACTTATTTCCACAACTTTATTTATTTTTTTTTTTTAAGTTTAATGGGACAAATACAAACTCGGTCTTACCCCATTGACAAGAAGGGAGTTATTCTGAGAATGGTACAATCTATTTACCTGCTTTATGCTGTTCCATACGATTAATCTATTTTGTAAAAGCCATATCCAGAATTTTGTTTTGGTTTTCTGTAAATGATACTGTTGATACAGTAACTAATTAATATCTTGTTTTTTTTTCCTGTATCAAAACTTGTTTGAAATTTCAGTACAGCGAAAGGTAGTGTCCTTTGATTTCAAAGTCTGCAGAAAATTGGCAATAGAGACTACACCTGAGCTTTGGCATTACACAGTCCATTGACTCAGAATCTGTCTCCCTTCTAAAAGGTTAGGATGCAGAAGAACAAATTCAGGTGCAGAAGAGGCTCAATGTCTATGTGTATAACAGAAAAAGCAGGGATAAACTAAGGAAAGCTTTCAGAAATAAAATATAGGGCACAGTTCTTCCTTAGCATAGGCAGCTTTTCCGTGACACACACTTTCTTTTACCAGTGTTAAATCTTACCCTCTAACTTAAGCAAGGAACTATGCAGTCTCCACTTGAAATGAGAAAGAAAATGAAAAAGATGGTAGCACAACAGATATGTCCATAAACCACGAAGTAGTACTTGCAGTCATTAATTATGTTTTCCAAATTGACTTTATCAAACAGGGTGTGTCTTGACATTTTAGAAAAATATAAAATAACTGAATTGGTCTTAGTTCAAAATGTCGGTGGATTTACCGCTTGTGTAGTCTAATATCTTAGCATTATGCTACTCCTCTCATACTCTTCCCATATTTCTCCTCTAATTTCCTCTTCCCGCTACTTTTTAACCTCTACTTACTCTCCTTTTTTTTTTGTGCATTATTTCCCACTCTTCTTCTCAACCCACTACCTTCTTTTTTCCACACTTCTCCAGTTATCTTCTGGCTGTGATCTTTGCTTCTTTGTCTTAACCTCTGGGGTTTGATTATTCTACCCAGGTATATAAAGGGCAGTGCAGATCCACTTCCACTCCTGGAGCTGAGGGGTGTTCTACCTAAGACTGTTTTGTTCAACTTGCTGCAGTTCAATATTGAAAATGTAATCTCGCCCAACATCTCTGGTCAAGAAAGGACAACAAAAGGAAAAAATGTGCTTAGACTTCCTGTAGCTACAAATAGAAGTATCATAGAAAATTATTTTTGTGATTGCACTGCCATAACTGTTATTAAGTTTCAGCATTAATGGATCCATTATACTTAAAGAGACACAGAAATACATTAATAAAACAATTAATGGCACTTTCGTCTGCACTGTAGTGTTTTAATGCTGGTAACTTTTATTAGTTATTAGCTTACTTCACATGGACAAAGTGTGTGAAAGGAAGCTTAACAACTGAAGAGCACTTTATTGTTCACTAAAAGTTTCATTTTTTTCAAAATGTTTATAGCTATATTTTCTTTACAGTGTGATTAAATTAAACTAAATTTAAACATTACTGGTGATGCTGACTTTTTTTCAGATCCACAATTATTAATGATTGCTTCTGCTGTCATGGTTTGGAGTAAATCCTGTAGACTTTATCTCTGAGTGATAACTTTTATGTGGATAATTTCTAGCCAACCAACAGCACTTTTTAGATAAGATGCTCTTAGGTGATCTTCTGTGGGTTTCTAGAATAAGTATTGTAAAATTGCACCTTCAGAATAGCTTCTAAAAGTTTGTATGTTTTTCCAATTTTTATTGGATGGTCTAATAAAAGATGCTACCTCTGCCTTCTAACTTCACCTTCCTAATAAGATTTATTTAATCCTTTTTTACATTCTATAAGTAATTTCCAGAAAACTCTTATATGGAGCTAGATTCCAATGGGAAACTTAGGTTCAGCTTCGCAATGACTTACTTCTTTCTGGGATTCACACCCTCAGGTGCAGCACCTGCACTCTGTGCAAAATGCCTGGTGATCTTTAGATGTTTTAAATGTAGGTCTGCTTAGGGCTGCATTGCTGAAAAGGGAGATGCCATGGAAGAGATTAGAAAATGCTGAGACACTTATACTCCACCCATCAAATATCATTCAATCTAAGCAAAAAGTAACTGTACCCCACCACACACATGATAATGACATGCACTGTTAATTACCATGTTATTCTCATCAAGACGGCATCTAACCATGGAGGTTGTGACTGCACCAACAAGTTCTAGATATATCAAAGGAATCACAGATGTGCACATTCATTCATGTGGATATGGGTTTTGGCTATAGAAGCTACCAATGCTATGCTGGAATTCTCTCATTTTGTTTAAATGCAATTACTACAGGTGATGGTTTGCTTACCTTTGAGTCCAGGTCTTCTGAATAAATAAGTGTCCTAAAAATACAGCATGTGATACCACCCATATCTCTTCGTAAAGCTGCTTCACTTCTCGGAAAGATCGGTTCAGAATATAAAAAGGAAGGTTGAAGCTTTGGTGTAAAGCTTTAGAGAATACGACAAGGTCCAGAACCATCTGAAGCAGCAGCCCCCTAGAATATAATTTTGCTATTATTTCTTAAAGACCACAAGTTTTTTTTTCTGTTTTGACAAGTGCAAGATCTCTGGACTTGTCTAGGCTTCTCTTGTTCACCTGTGTCAGCAATTTATCTAGCAATCAGTTAGCTATTGTACAAATATATTTTAGTTTAGTTTTAATTTGTAGCAATAACAGGGGTTTACTCTCTGCGTACATTGAATGACTCTAGAACAAAAAGTGGTGTGGCAGAGTACAGACACATGATGATACTAATGGTCCTGTATGGGAAATACAAATCACAATGATCAAAGGTCACTACAGGAGCACAATTTGGAATTGTTCAGGTAAAAACATGTTTTTAGAGATAACAAAGAGAATAAATAAACTGAATAATTAGAAACCGGTGAAGAGAAAGAGCATGTAGGCAGACCAATTTAATAGAATGTATGAAAATCAACCAAAGCCAAACCCAAGAATGAGGAGGAAGATGTCATGTATATCAACAACAATATCATGTAAAGGGAGGAGGAGAAAGAAACCCCAATGCCAATGTCACTTTCCTCCCAGTGGAGATCTCAGGATGTTGATCTAACCTCCTCAAATTCTGCTTGATTTATAACAAAGGTCCTTTTACGACCCAAGGAAACTTTGGAAAGGTGAGTTTAACACCAAAGAAACAGAGACAGATCTTTTTACCTTAAAATGTAACTGCAGTATTAAGGGGGTTTTGTATAGGAAGGAATAATTTACAATATTAGGTGTGTCTGACTGCTGAGGGGCATTCCTGAAGGAAGTTCCAGTGGGCCTTTTGGACATTTTGCAACCCCTCCTCTTATTGTTGGTGCATTATGGCTAAGAGAATTCCTTCTGGGTTTCATATCATCCTTCATCCATGTCAAGAGAACAAGGAAAACCATTGGGATCTGTACTTATCCCTCTTCTGTGTGCTGCTACTTCTGACGGCCAAAGACATTAAAATCTGTTTTAATGTTATAGAGGTGAAAAACATGAAGATTTTGAATGAAACCAAATAGGGAAGACGAATGTGCTCAGCACCCTGAAAAAGAAGAAGAGAAGAGAAGAGAAGAGAAGAGAAGAGAAGAGAAGAGAAGAGAAGAGAAGAGAAGAGAAGAGAAGAGAAGAGAAGAA
>VWYH01001972.1:57788-255893 GCA_013399365.1 Pampusana beccarii
AAAGGAAAGGAAAGGAAAGGAAAGGAAAGGAAAGGAAAGGAAAGATTAGACATTTTCCAGTTAGGATGATGTTAGTGTTTTTCAGCTAAAAATACTGCTATGACACTGTCACTCTTCTGCCAGTTAATCTCAAAATAATTCTATGTACAACAGTACCTTCAGTACCTTCTGCAATAGCTGCACTAAGGTTTTTGTTTGTTTGTTTGTTTGTCTGTTTGTTTGTTTGTTTTCTGTAAAAATGGCTCTCATCTTTCAGGGAAGACTTTTAATTGCACTTGATGTTTGACTAAAAGTAACTTCAGAAACTGCTTTACATTATGGATCAAATTCTAAATTACTTAGCAGTTACCATTCAAATTACTTAACTATATTCAGCATAGTTTTAGGCACAGTAAAACTTCTTACTGGAGGAATAAATGATCTTCATGTAGAGGTATTTTCATTATGCACATTTATTAGCAGAAGGCTAATTTTACTATCGTAAGTTTTCTTACATTACATGTCAGAACAACAAACACTTTTGTACACAAAGAGTTCTAAGCATGTGTGGAATCTTAGGGACATGATTCTAGTACAAGATCAAATGGACATGCATATTTATGGTTGCTAGATAGTAGTTAGTCCATGTTATTTCTAGGTCATCCTATCTCATAGTTTTCAAAGCTAAAATGTTCATTGTGGTGATAAGATCAGAATTATGACAGGCAGAGGCATGAGGTCATTGCATAATTTGTAAATTCCCATTACAAAATGGTCAGCAATTAGTAGAATGGCAATTGGCAGGCACTTAAAGAAGCAGATATCACTTGTAAAGCTTATTTTAGTGTCACTATTTTGACAGATCCACATATACTAAAATAATTCACTCTTACAGTGATCTTCGGTGGTGAAATAGGTATGCAGCAACAAATAGACTCACAGAGAAATAACTCATGACTGAGTAAAATTCAGTCACATCACACACAATACTTGTTAAACCTGAACATTTCTAATAGTAGTGATGTAACTGCTCTGGTTTCAAATTCTAGATAAGAGAATTCTCTGAATAAAAAAATGAAAAATACATCACTTTAAAGATCTTGTGTGCTAGGCAGGAAGAATAGGATCTATATAAAAGCAAAGGCAAAATCTAAAGTAAAACAAACAGGGAAAACAGTTAATTGGCCTTCTGTATCCAGATCAAGACTCTATTTTGGTGTTTCAATGAAAATGCCTTTATAATACATGTTAATGACTAACCCTCTGCAGTATGTCTAGGATTTTCTGTCTCTGTCTTGCCCACATTTTTCTTTATGTTATCATGTCAACTGTAGGTGGTTCTTAGGCTGTTCAAAAGAACAACTATTTTACAAACTCTGAATTATTTACATTATCAAGCACTGATGTACCTCTACGTTAATCAATATCAATTAAAATTCCAAAAATATGTGACTCTATGAGAGCACTTAAAAATTTATCACATGGTGGTGAAGATGTGGAGCCATACTAAGCATCACATACCCTTTCAACTTTTCTATCCCCTATGACCAAAGGAAAATACTGTTTTCAAAGGTCACTTTAAGGTCAGAATTTCAGTATGTGATAAAAAGAGCTCATTCTTTATCTTGTAATGAGCTCAGCAGGTCCATTTGATGTAGACCAAATGGTCAAAATGAAATCTTTCATCTCTTTGACATTCATGCAGACTTTCTCAGCTTAGTTTTTAGCTATTTCCATTCTTTTTTTTACTCAAATGAGCACCAATAATATGCAATATGCATTTTGCTTTGAGGTATTTAGCTATTATTATCAGCATTTATCAGACACCTGTAAGGTTTTCCAAGTAGTGACTTAATTTAAAAACACAAACGATACTTTTTAAACTGTTGCACTTGGTAAATGAATGTAGTCCACTGTTTTAGTGATCAAAATGAATGACAAGTCTATTATGAAATATTAAGTTAATAATAGGCCCATGTTTAACACCTGTTATTTCTGCATTTTGGTTTCTAACACCGGTCAGCTCATATTTCTGTCAAGACACATCCTTTCCTCTCTTCACCTCTTCAAGTACATGGATAACTCTGCATCATGTGCCTTCCTGAAAAAGATCCACACAGAATCATCATAGGACAGTGAGAACGATGTTTCCTTGAAGAAAATGAACTCTTAGTTCTTCTACCACTGTCTCTTTCAACACTGTACGTTTCCTAATGCTGATGCTCCTCTGTCGATCCTCATTTGGCACGCATTGAATTGTTCACATCATTGGCCTCCCAATTTAACATACAGGCAAGAATTTTCATGTTGTAAGCTTTACCTTCTCTAAATCTTATTGGACTTTGTCAACACTGTTGCATAATAATTAGTCTCAAGAGAGTTGTCCAATATAGATGCCATTAAAATTCTCTAATCTCACAGAGTACCTAGCAAAGCTTTTTCAGAATTTGAGCTTTTCTCATCTTTCAGTCATTCAGGTGTTTACTGCCCTGAGCTGTAATTTGGTTCTTATACCTGTGACTATTTTCTGCACTCACTGTTAGGAGCTAAGCCATCTTGAACACAGAAGAATTTTCTCTCTGTGAAGAAACGCTAAGCAAGAAGATTTACACCACTTCTTTTTCACTTCTCTTCTTTCACTCTGTTACAAGCTTCAAAATCGTAGCCTATCTCACTGTCCGAATTTAACTTAATAGCTGTGCCATTCCAGACTGATCCTTGGGATCAGTTAAAAACTTTTTTTTTTTTTAAATTTTCTTTTTTCTTATTCCAATTCTATGGATGATCTTTAAACACAGATGATTAGAACAAAGCACCTTAACTTATATTCTCTTTGGCAAATACTGAACGATACTTTTAAAAAATTGCTCAGAGTTTTGGCCTTTTCTAGTCTATTTGTGCAGTGACATTTCTTGGGCAATTTCAACATCTGTAGAACAGAATTAAAAGGAGAGAAGGTGAAATCTCTATTCTCTGGTCTGAAAGATCAGTTATCCTATTACCTAGTATTCATCTGGGATTGTCTCTTTGCATCTTTCTAAACGGCCATGGTTCTGTACCTTTTATTATCCTGACTTGGACCAGAAAAATATTTAATTTGGGGAAACAAAGACATTTGTAAGATGAAAATTTATAGTGGTTTCTGCATTATTTACAAAATCTAAACTGCTGCTTTTGCAGTGTTAGAGACACAAAAGTAAATCACATGAGTCATTAGTCAGCACATCATCAGTTTCAACATAGGCATGAACAGGAATTAATTTCAGTGGATTATCATCTAGCAGAACCTAAGTGTTTGCGTAGAAGAGAAAAAACCTTCTTAGGGTTTGACAAAATGGGTTAAAACTGGACATCTGTTTATTTGTCATAAAATGACTTTTTAGAAACTTCTGAAGTTGTCTTCTGATTTTCCTCAACACTAGAAAAAAAAGAAATGTAGAGCTGAAACAACATCATAAGACACAGTACCTGTCTTTTTCAGATCCAGTGTGCTGACTCTGTCTTTTGTTACAGAAACCAAGACAAAGACACAGAAGGGTTTTAACTGTACCATTTAGAAAATAAATATATCAAACTTCTAATCAGGTTTCGTCTAGCACAGCCTAGATGTCTTAAATTTATGTTCTTGAATCTGTTTCAGGTAACTTGAAATCCCTCTTTTTAAGCAAGAGAGAGAAAATGTAGTGCTAGAAAGTAATTTACTGGATCTATCTTAAATGCCAATCTTAGTACAAATTCTAAATTTTGTCACCTTTTTGAGGCACTAGCTTGTCAATGTCACAATTTTATTTAGAAGTTATCTTTCCCACTTTATAGACAGACACATTATTTAAGGTTAATTTTAATCATCTCACAGAAGTTCTTTATGAAAAAATAGGCTGAACTCACCTTTATTAAATAGTAGACACAGTAAAATTAGTCAGAAAATGCAATTTGCCAGTATAACAATGTACAACATGATTTAAACAAATTTGTGGTTACTTTATTGGTAAGAAAGAAACCATGTATCCTCATGCTGACCTGAGACTGGTAAAATAATTTTCTTCAAAATAAATGCAAATAAGAAAGCTAAAAAGAACAGAAAAGTGTGAAATATTGTTCTGTTACCCTCAGGCATGGTGGCACCTCTGTTATATCAGGTTCAGATTACATTAATTTATAGATAGCGAGAGCACTTCATTGAATGGTCATGTCAGATTATGAAATTGTGAACTGGTGATGAAGTAAATTCAGCAGATGGTTTTTCTCTTGCTTTTCTGACAGAATCCAATTAACAACACCAAATACTTAGCCAGTGTCTAATGTGTTGCTAAAACATGCCTTTAAAATACAAAGGATCTATTTACTTTAAGTGAGCTCAGCACTCAGTAAAAGCACAACACAGAAAATAGGAAATACAAAAACATAAGTCTAAAAGGCCACACAACCAAAACCATCAGAATAGTTAGACTTTCTGAAGAAAATACCTAGGCATTCTGGCATTTCTTCTTTGTAAAGAGTTTCTCAGTTTCTACATCTATCAGCTGTGAATTCCAAAATAAAAAAAAGAAGGAAGGAAGGAAGGAAGGAAGGAAGGAAGGAAGGAAGGAAGGAAGGAAGGAAGTTAGTTGTATGGAAGGAAGGTGAATGAGTTGTACCATTCTTGCAGAATTCTGCAAGAACCGTAGCTGTATCAAGCAATTTGGGCTAATCTCACAGGTTTTTCACATGTGGTTGACCAACATTAGAGAACAAGAGAGCTTTTTGATGCACAGCACCTCGTAGGCACCGTGTCCATCAGTATCCTGTTATGACAATAGCCTTAGAATTTTCTATTGAACCAGAGTGTCTTGCTTTTCAGGACTCACAAGGCTTCCTTTTGTTACTGTATCTGGAATATTATTTACGAAGCTCTATCTGCCCTCTATCTGACTCTTTATACTTTCTTCTTCTCACACCAGGAAAGTACTCTTTTTTTTTCCTAAGATTATTTGTATACAGTGTTTATAAGTATATTCAAATTTTGGAAAAGATTCTGGATCTAACTCTTAACAAATAAATGCAGACTTAACTCTTTCCTTATCAGAGCTATCAGTCCCTTAAGTTAGGGACTTCTACTGGAAGGCTTTAAGCGTTTCCCGCAAGGCTGGGCCCTACATTCCATTGACATCAATAAGAACACTACAGCCTGGGCTCCTCCAGTATTAAAGTGGATGTTTTACTTGACGAGTGACGTGTTGCTCCTGAGCCTCAAAACTTAATTAATATTTGGAGTGCTGGTATTCTAGGAACATAGATTCGCTTTGATTAGATAGCTTCTTTCTTGCATTGATTTCTTGGAGGATTTAAGCACATAGCTTGCAGTAATACTAATAGGAGGTGCATTTCTTAATCCTTTGGTCTTCAGTGGGAGAACAAGCCACTAAGAAAGCAAGAGCCGCTATACAGCATTGGAGAAAGCTAAGTGATTCTGAACCAGAAGTTAAGCAGCACAGGACAGTCTTCCTGGTAGCACCTGCTGGCCTAGAACCTCCTCCATCACGGATTTTAGTACTAGTCACTGAAATAATAAAAGGACTAAATAATAGGAACTAAATTATGGCCTTTTCTTACCTTTGAGACAAATATTTTTAAATAATATGAATACACTAAAAATAATGTCATTCCTAACATAGACAGCAAAAAAAAAAATCTCAATGTTCTGTTACTTCAATGTTATGGTCTCAATGTTATGTTAACTAAGGCTTCCAGGAACAGCTCCCAGCTAACATTACAGCTTCAAATATTTCAAAAATGGGTGGAGACTTGTTAACTCTTGACCAACTCTATTGTATTCAGTTATATTTTATATAAGCAAATGCCTGGGGGCATAACAGTAGTAGAAGCAGAGATACAGTACCAAAGTAACTGAGATAACACAACAGCACGTTAAGACACATTGTCTGACATATATTTATTGTTTTAAAAATGTTAAGACAAAATAGAGGGTTATATCTTTGGCATGTCTCTGACATAACCTACTGTTTTTCTTGCTAGTGTTGTTTGTTTAATCTACCATAATGTTCATGTTACTCTTCAAAGGGAATGGCTTTCTGAGAAATGTACTGGTCATTTATTTCACTTTACTAACTAAAAAATCAATTTAGAAATAGAGCTCTCACTGAGATTGTATTTGATAACGCCAGATTGGTATAGACTCTGTCCAGAGTCACTGCTTGAATATAGTGGGGTTAAAAAGGTATAACAGGCTTGAATGCAGTCCTGCATATCATTTCAAGAGCATGAGGTCCTACTGTTAAAATGACAACTGTGAAATCTGACTCTAAATAAAAGAATACCCGGGTTCTCCCATGGTGCCAATGAAGGTAACACATATATCAATTTCAGCTCCCTCTAGGCATATTGAAAGCCACTGTCTCAGTAGGGCTGCCCCATGTTCTCCACACCTGACCTGGTCCCTGGACGCTGATAGCAATTGATACAGACTCTCTTACCTCATTTCAGAAGTTTTCTATGGGCACTTTCAGCACTCCTCAGCTGAAAATGCTAACCACATAATTACTGATGACTTTCTGTTTCTTCATTACTCTGCAATTAACCTCTTCACACTTAATCCATAATGGGATTTTAAGAGAAAACCAGCCTGTACCTGGTATGCCACTATCCTGCTACCATGTCAAATATGGACTCTGTGCTGCTTCGTGATGTCATGATGCTTCCTGTGTCATATGGGTTTAAGAGAACTATTTGCATCCCAGTGTTTTATCAGAGACCTATACACTAGCCTGTGTCATGGCAGTATTAGTCACTGCGTGAAATTACATGGATATATAAGCTTGTATTCCCTTCTCCCTTTCAATTTTATTTATTTTGTGTGAGTGGCATCCTGGTCATGAAAAGGGCTAGAAGACATGGACGAGCAGAATAGTCTTTCATGAAACAGCTGAAGTGAAATTGCAAGTTGAACGCAACACACACAAATCTGGCTAGGCACTGAAAGGCACCGACAGTAAAATCCACATCAAAGATATTTTGGTATCACTGCAGTTTCTGTAACCTGTTTTAAAAATGGAGTTTTAGTTGATACCTGGGACTGAATACTACAGATTCTAGAGTTTCCTGCTGTACTTAAGGAAGCCCAAATGTGTTAGAATGAACTGTTAAATTCATATGCCATAATGTTCTTTGTCATCTCTTCTCAGGAGAGAAAATATTGAAGCTGTCTGTAGAAAGGACACGTATACAGTGACCCTTTGCTAGCACAGTTAAGTTCAGAATAGTTTTCACAAATCAGAAGAAAAAAAGGTAAAATAATTATTCACAGCTGAAAGTCTCATTCTGAGTGGCATTATTTGAGGTTTATTCCTATTGCGCTCTCCTTGCTTTTTGGATTCATTTACATTGCAAAACACAGATGAGCAGCTTTTGTGTCCACATCAAAATCATTATCCAAATAAGCACTAATTAGCACCTTTGGGCTCAGTGATGTTCCCACTGCAATCAATGCCAAAAAATTGCATTGATTTCAATAGCAAAAGAATAAGATCTTTCGTCAGTGGTTTCAGAGAGATCAGAGAGGCTGATCAACCTTCCTGTATCTGGAGACTTCACTGTTTGTATTGCTAACTTTCATTCAAACTTACCAACATGAGCAAAGTTGAGATCCCTAGAGACTCTGACCTTATTGACATTTAAAGACTAGGAGTTAACATTCTCAAATATGTTAAAATGTCTTTGGAATGTCACCTCTGGTGGCTTACAAGCAGTTCAGGCTTCTGTATGTCAGATTTTTACATGCATTTAAGTGACCGAAGACACTTTACTTTGCCCAGGTTTCCAAGTTACGAGCAGAGGCATCTTGTACATCTTCACCAGTGATTATACTGAAATTTCCCTCTGCTAGTAATTCCAGCTGTAACATTTAAATGCTTACAAAGACCCAAAAATAAGAGTACAGTAGGTCTGTAGGTTAGTGTCTGGATGGTTTAGATGAAATAGGGGCAGACCTAAACTCCCTGGTCTTCAGATATCTTCTAAATTAATGATTCAGTAATGAAACCCCAGAAATACTACTAAGAATGCGACTGGAAACAAAGCCTGGAATGCTTTTCTCCTAGAAGTATCCTTAATTTATATGGAAAAAAATGCCCTTCCTCTCACCCCCATCTATAGAAATGTCATTTGTTTATCATTTTTAAATGTCGTTAGGTATCTAAGTTGCTTTAAAAATTGAGATATTGGTTCTTGAGTCTCATGGGTTCAAAAGAATTGGGTCCTACATAGGTCCTCTTTTCCTGTTTTCAACAGAAAATTAGGAACCTTGACAATTATGGAATATGTAGTAACCATTCATCCAACTTTTTAGCACTTTCCTGAAAGGATTAGCTACTGTAATGCTTTAAGGTAGTGCTGGATTGCCTGTGCAGTGGTATAGGAGAGTTTCAAAGGCAGTACTGTTCCAGAGAAGACTACTTCTACAAATAAATATACATCTCTTGTGACCAGCATGAAGAAACTTGCACCTGTACTTTAGATAAATAAAGGGTTTCAATCAATATCAGTGAGAGACTTATTGTAAGGCTTTATTTGTAGTTATATGATAACTTTCTTGAGTCAAAAGCTTGTCTTCTGTCTTACATTTACTGCTAACCTTAATAACAAACAAGTGAGACAACATAGAACACTTCTGAACTTAAATCTGTTCACTAATGATGCTGTACTGTGTTACTGTGAAAACCTCATCAATAGGTATCAATACTGTCATTCTTCTTAGTTTTTTGGAACAAACGATAATTAAAAGCCCTTGCTTAAAGATCTGATTCATAAAACAAAATGGATTTATAGTCTATTAAAATGCTGTAGGCATTAATGTTGCATTTCAGCCCCTTTTTTAATTGTGTAACCTTGAGAGTTTGATATAAAGAGAGAATATAGTATGGAAGTCACTGGTAGTATACAGTATCTATTCCTCGGTCAAAATATACTTCATTGCACTGTGTTTATATGAGCAGAACCTATTTCTAGGAAATAATTTATTAAACAACTTTATGCACATTTTTTTCTGCTCATGATTTATCTACAGGTATTCTGTGAATTTGCTCATCTTGTGAAAATATTTGATGAGCTCTCAGGACATGTCTGTGTCCTTTTACAACTGATGTGGGAGCAGGGTTACACAATCTTCCCTTTTAACTTACTGTAGTATTAAAGTGTGAACAAAAAAATACATTGCAGATGCAATTTAGCTGTTCACTTGCTAGCCTTCTCTCACTGCAAATCAGCAGAGAAGGTCCACTCGTTTCTTTCCTGTCCACCTTCTTCCTCAGACTCAGTAAGAGGTTATCTATGTTTTCAAGAAAATTGGAAGCAACAGCTCATTTTAAGCAATTTAAGACAAGAAATGGCAGTTATTAACAGAAAAGCTTTAGCCAGGTGTTGTGAAACACTTTGAGGTTTCCAGAGAGTTAATATTGTCCCATTCTTACCTCATTTCAAATGGTTGTCTACTCCAGCCACAAGACACCTGCTGACATAGAAACACCCCTGTTGATCAGACTTCTTGAGCAACTAACTCAAAGCTCTTGACATGACAGGTAACCAAGTCCTAAAACTTGGTTACCTAAAACAGAGACTAAATTCTGACTTGCACTACTTAGGTTTCCTAGGTTTTTATTGTTAGAAAGTAGACCTAGAATTTAGCATCACTGATAGTAAGGGACTATTTCCTTCATTTAAAAAATTTGCTTTTAGTTTACATTTTTCTTGTGTTAACTGTTCTCTCTCCTCGCATTTATTTCAACTCAATATTTGTACAGAGAGGTTGATCATATTCTCTTCAATTCACCTTCTGTGACAATAAAGAATTTTATTTTTTTTCTTTCCTCACATTAAGTAACTTCTCCTTTTCCCTGAATATTTCTGGACATTTATTACATGCCTGCTTCATTTTGTGCTCATGTCTCTTGAGTACAGTTGATGAGAACTGAACATTGTATTTCCAGGCAATGCCTTACTGATGTTTTGCATGACAACACTAATGTTTCCTCGTTTCTAGTGGAATTCTTTCCCCTGGATTGAGGGCCTCTGAAAACTGAAGCTGCCTTCTGCAGCTGCTAGTGATTGATGAATTCACCCAAATGTTTAACCTCTGTCATTTCCAACTGATGAACTCCCAGTTCAGAGCATAAATTCTTGCTAGTTCTCAAGTGAGTAGCCTTGCTTTCTGCATTATTGCATTTCATACCAGAGATCTGACTCCAGCTCTCAGGGTCAGACTACTTGTAGAATATTCCAATCTTCCTCTGTAGCAATAAAGTTTCCTACCTTACTGTCACCAAATTTCGCTGGCTTACTCCTATATATATGCCAAGCTTGCCAGTGGACGCATTAAATAAAATTGACTTTCAGACCTATCCTTGATGAAGTCTTCAATCTGTACATGAGATGCTCCTGCATGAGATTATCTCAATCTTGACTATGACAATTTCCCCGTTACGTTTTTTTTAATGCCCCTATTTATTTTACAATATTAGAAGAGCTACAAAATCCAGGTTAATTAGATCTTGAAACTAGGAAATCTACTGTCTTACCAGGGCAAAATAGGTGATTAATCTGTTCCAATGAAGCTTTAATAAAGACTTGTCCTTATTTTCCAAAAAGATGAAAGGACACTTATAGAGAGTCTGACCAAAAGCCTATTTAGCTCATGACCATCTCGTTGACAGCCATGAAAAGGAACTGCCTGGGAAAGAGCATAAAATTAGGTCACTGAAGAAGTGGTATTTCAGTAGGTTGATACCCTAACCCCTCAAGATTTGTGAATCAGGAACTCTCTCATGCATAAAAGACGCCTGTGTTTAATAGCTTTGGGAAAGTTATTTAATATATCAGCTATATTCCTTTAACATTTCTTCTCCTGCTTTCTTTTCATTGCTTCCACTTATGTATCCCAGCTCTTTCTTAAACAGGAACACAACATGCACCATTTCCTTTTTGTGTGTTACTGATCTAAAAGGTTTGTAAATTAGATTTCACATACCAGAGTTCTTCCAAAATGATAGATGATGTTTACGAAATTTACCCTGATTTCAGAAATTTTTATTATCTGAGTTTTGCTTCCACAGTTTTTCCACATTGCAATTTTGTCCTTCCCATCCATCACTGTACATTTGTCCCCGTGTTCAGCATCATAATTTATACTGACATCTAAGGAACAATCCTTTAGTTTCGAGTCCTATCTGGAATGCCACTCTTGCTCTTTTTTACCATAGCTTTGAGTTCTAGCTTTAGTTTACAACGTCCATCTTGACTTTTGCCAGTTCTCACCTTAACCATAGAGTTTCTGTATTCTGAGAAAGAGCTTTCTTTGGTTGCGAATCCTCTATTAAATTCCACTTAAGCACTTCGTTTTCTCCTGTTACCCTTTGTGAAATCATGATTCATCCAGTCCTGACTGGAGCTGTTCCCCACAATTTTTCTTTTGTGTCTATTTGGGATACAAGGTCTAGATACTTTTCACACCTTTGATTTGACGAAAGTTCAGAGCCTACTCAGATCATCTGTCTTTGCTAACTGTATCCATTACTTTCTAAAAATCTCAGAGAAATCAAGAACCTTAGTAACAAACCAACTTATTTAGATATTATGTATAACCTGAGAGACATATGCTGACTTCCAGTTTACACAGTATCACAGTATCACAGTATCACAGTATCACAGTATGCTAGGGATTGGAAGGGACCTTGAAATATCATCTAGTCCAATCCCCCCACCGGAGCAGGAACACCTAGGTGAGGTTACACAGGAAGGCGTCCAGGTGAGTTTTGAATGTCTCCAGAGAAGGAGACTCTACAACCTCCCTGGGCAGCCTGTTCCAGTGTTCTATTACCCTCACTGAGAAGAAGTTTCTTCTCAAATTTAAGTGGAACCTCTTGTGTTCCAGCTTGATTCCATTAGCCCTTGTCCTATCATTGGTTGCCACCGGGAAGAGCCTGGCTCCATCCTTGTGACACTCCTCCTTTATATATTTATAAACACAAATAAGGTCACCCCTTAGTCTCCTCTTCTCCAAACTAAAGAGACCCAGCTCCCTCAGTCTTTCAACTTGAACCAGTATTGGATAAATGTCGATCATCTCCATCCATTTCTCATTCACAACTGTCTGCTTCCCAAAAATTACTGTCCTTTCAAGTATTTTCAAGTGATTGCTCCATTCTGGGCAAAAAAGATGTCAGGCTAATTTAAACATTTTCAAAATTGGTATTTACTAACCTGGCATTTTTTTTTTAAATAGATTAGAGAGTGATCACAGTAGCAGCTTATCCAGCAAACCCATAATGCAACAGTCTTCAAGAGGATGTGACAGTAACAGCACAGGTTGAGTTCTAGGATGGTAGACTTTTGTCCACCACAGCTACAGACGTAAGATGATGTGCATGTGCAACCTAACTCTGTCACAATGCAAAGTCAAGCAGGCTACCTCAGAACACCTTTCACAGTAGTTGAAGTGCATGTATTTGAAAATATTACAAAATTATAAAACATGAGTTTTAAATATTACTGAAGGAGATTAGGGTTTTAAGGATATCTCATGCTTATATATGATTTTTATATAGTAAATTTTCAAACTTACCTAGGTATCAGTGACTAAACAAAGAAATTATTTTTTGACACCACAGCTACTCCCAATCCTCTTCAGAATGTATTTAGCACCCCAGATTTTGGTATCAAGGTAACAAAACAGATCAAGTATGATACCCTCACATAATAAACAAGTTAAACACATTTTATTTTCAGGTAATGTAACACTGGTCAAAACACCAACAATTTTTCCCTTTCTTTATAAAAAGGAGTCAACAAACATTTAACTTGGAGAATACTGGGTACCCAGGATTCCACTGTTACAATGTGGAGGAATGGCTCTTCTTCAATGCTGCCATGGCTATGAACTTAGGACCTTGAACATGTATACTAAAAGAAGGCCAGTTGAAGCATACTGCTTCTTGAGAACAATTCATACTGTTGCTACTCTCAAAAAAGAAAAAAAAATAGTCATAGCTTTTATGCTAGCTTAACCTGTCTGGAACAGTAATGGGTTACAAGAGGCAACAATGAGACATAGCTATTTCTCAAAGTGTATTATACCTACATCTTCCTTGAACTAACTCAAAGTGTACTCAGCATTTGAAAAGCACATAGCTTACTTGGGGCTCAGAAATACTAAGATTACTGTACGCACTTAAATTTAAGCATGGGAGAAATTACTTTGAAACTTAAGAAACTTAACATTTATGCAATGTACAAAGAAGTGCATAACACTGCCGTAATTATCCAAACTACAAACACATAGGTGCTTAACTCCCCATTTTATTTTAATGAAAATTAGACACCAAAGTCAGAAAAATCTTGTGCACATTATAAAGCTGCTTAACTGTAAAATACAGTGACATATCATGAGACGGTTATTATAGTCTAGTATACTTGTTCCTTATTTTTTGTGTAGGAAGATACCCTTGTACAGAGACCGACAAACTGTCACAAACTATCACTATCCTGTCACTATCTTTTGTCTTAACTAACATGTAAATTATTGTTTCAATTGGTGTAGCACTAGAAAATCAACTCCCCCCTGCTCCCCATTGTATTGTTTTTTAATAACTCATGCATTTTATGAATTGATTATTTTTAAAAAATTTCTTCAGTTGTAAATCTTTTTATACTACATTTCAGTGTGTTTTTTAGAAATAAACAAATAAATAAAATGGTTGGGGGAGTAATGCACTAAGTATGGCACTGGTAGGCATTAGCACTGATAGAAATCAGATATGCACGAGGTTGTTTGTACTGTTCAGTGAAGTTGAAGCTTATAAATACAAGAATATCTGCAGAGATTTTTTAGCTTCCTCTAAGTTTTTCATAAGAGGAAAAAGAAAAAAATGCTAAAAAAATAACATCTTCTTACTCAAAATCCAGCAATAGTCCGTAAAACAGAAGGCAGACCAACAATATCTTATCTCTGCAAACATATGAAAAGCATTGGCAATGTTTGTCTTAATGATGACTTGCATTGCTTCCTATTCAGACACTTTCCACTGGAGCTCAAAGACACATACTGTTTGCCACTTACTGGAAAATTAGTCTGGATTAAGTCCAGAATCAATTTTGTTTCTCAGTGTAAAAGTGCAATAGAATAGATACAGTGATAAAGACCTTAAAGCATGTATTAATTGCTTTAGAAGGTCTTTGCTGCACTGAAATACCCAATTATAATATTACTAGTATTATTCCGAGTTTACTCACAAGGCAGAATGGTCTGGTTTTCTTAACGTTCTTCTTTATTAGAAACTAAAAAGGAAAAAAAAAGATAAACAAAGGATTGCAGATAGTTAATATAACTAAACTTCTAAACTTCCAATCCTATCATTTATGTAGCTGATATTTCCATAATATCTCAAGTATAATAATTTTGCTTTGTTGAAGTTAAGGAAGAACAGTTAATATTGATCAAAATAGAGTCATACTGCTAAGAAACAGACATGCAAAAGAAAGCACCAAATTGAGCTGTAAGGAAGCTGGTTACGTCTAGCTTTAGCATAACATAAATGTCTAAATTGCAAGGCAGGAGCCTGTCCTTCCAGCACTCCCACTGGAATCAACAAGGATTTTCATCAGAGGAGGCAACCTAGAGATGACAGTGCTAGTTAATGTGAACAGCAATCCTTAGTATCAAACTGATACCACAAGCCTGATTGCAGACACAGATTTGGGAAAAAGTACCCCCTGAAAAGTAGTGATGTCTACAAAGAGTATCAGCTTTCTAAGCCACATTAATAGCTTAACCCAAATACTGACAGGCAGGCTTGTGTGTTTGTTTGTTTTGTGGTTTGTTTGTTTGTGTTTTAATGTCCAGATTTCCCATTGCAATTGACATTTCTCAAGCGATAAATTAACAGGATTTTGTGGTATGAGTTGGTTTTGGTTTTTTTTTGTTTTTTTTTTTCTTCCCTTGGAGGGATGAAACAACCTCCCAGCTTCCATGTCAGGGAAATTAATACATACTTGTCTTTCATTTCTATAATTTTTCAGAAGATTTTAAGTTCCTATTGTATTTTAATACAAAATGCAAATATGTCAGTAGAAAATAATGACAGAAGTTAGGTCTCTTGCAACAAGATTTTTCCAAAGTAGATTAGTGAATTTGAAGTGGATCTTATTGCTGCAGTGAAACTTTATGCACTGTATTAATTGAGCATGTTTTCCACACTGCTTGGATAATCAATTTCCAGTCCTGGGCAAGAGACCAAAATCTGCTAAAGACCAGAGTCCAATGCTCTTGGCCAGAGCCATTTATCTCTTTTTCACACAAATAAGATCTGCATCCACTAGTAAGAAGAAGCAGGAAATAGGTAGAAACTGCCCTAATAAAGTTAAAATTCAAAAGACGTGAAAGGCTGCTTATAAATGGAAAAAATACCGAGCTTGGTGATCCTGAATTTTTATTTATCTATCAATTCTGACTAGAGAAGAAAAAATTAAGGAACACTTCTACAAGCAGCCTAAATAAATTAGACACCCACTTCCAGTGACTTTCCACTTCAGAAATCTACAGATTTTATTTTAATTAGCCAGTTAGAATTAAGAGTGATAAGGGGCAGAAAAATGTGAGTGCATCAAACTCTATATTTTTCCTTCTCACTCCTCTTCACTGGTTGTCCATGTTGTTACTGGAATATCAAATTGTCTATCCACTGCAAAATCACAAAGTACTCAATGTTTTCAGGTTCAGTAAAGGCCTTCCAAACAAAATAACTGAAACCTGAGTAGAATTAAAACAGATTACCTCGCTTCTGATTGAGAATAAGTCAGCCAGTCAAAAATGGCTATGAAAGGGTACAGAAAGTCTACTAACCAACATATTCCTTTCTTCCATCAAAGCATCTGTATGTTTAGTGAGGCATCAATGTAAAATCTATGTATTTAAAAAATATATATAAAGGGCACAACTTCTTGATTTTTTGTGTGTGTAGCATTACAAATAGAGCCAGCTTCAAAGTGGGCAAAGAGCACGGGATGCAAACATATGACATTTATTGTCAATTCAAGTGAACATTATAGGTGGAGGAGATCTTTCTGGGTGTTTTCAAAAGCATCCAAAGCATCAAACTTCAACTAAAATGGAAGTCATTTAATTCAGTGCAGGTTTACCTACGTAAATGCTCATAAGAACCTGGGTCAAAACAACTTAGCAGCACAATTACTGTGGAAAGTCACGAAAATACCTTTTTCCCCGTCTTGAGCTTTATTTAAAGTTATTATTACCAATGTATGTGTTTAGATAGACAAATAAAAATTTATGTATTACTAATAAAAATACACAATCAAACTAATGTATATATACACGTAATTTGCCCTCTTCTATTTATTTGCATTAGTTACGTATATTCCTCTCCCAACTGGGAATATGTAAAAACCGAACACGTTTCTGTCTGAGAATTCTAGTGTCAATATATTTAGTGAACATCTAAGGTTTGGACATTTATTCAAAGATACTCTCAGTAACTCTCAATGATGGGTACTGTAAACCCCATAGAAGGAAAGGAAGAATACCTTTTGGCTTATATACTACCTCATTTTCAGAAGCACACTATGAAAATAAGCAAAGGGTAGATGTGGTAATTCTACACCTCAATGAAAATATCACTGTGTTTTGATTATAAAGTTGCAAACTGAGAAAAGAGTGGAAGTTGATGACACCAGTCCTAATATTCAAGAAATTGAAAATAAGCTACAATGAAGTGTCCAGAAACTGTTTTCTTTTGAGTAAGATGGAAAGTAAGAATGTAGAGAGGTGTTCCATAAACACACTGTCCTACTGTTAGTTCTAGATGAGTAAAATTTTAAAAATATATCACATTTTTACCAATAAAAGAATTTTTTTCAATCAAGTTGAAAATCTCCACCTATGTTCCTCTTTGCTGAAAGTTTGTTTTTTTTTTTTTTTTTTTTTGTGGGATTTTTTAATGTTTTTTTTTTTATTTTATTTTTTTAAAACTGTCTTATTTGGTAGAACTGAGATTGACTTTCAGGTCACATGCTCAGGTATTCAAATATAAGTGGAAATTTGAGAGCCAAGTTTCAGAGTGGAACAGCTGGTCATAGAGTTGATTTGTCCTCCTTGAAAGTGGAAAGCTGTCATTGAAATAACACCTTTCAATGACAATTATTGGTGCTAACATTTAGTTTCTGTCACGCCAGCTCCTCATCATACCAAGCTGTCTTCATTCTTGGGGGAAAAAAAACAAAACAAAACACTCCAGGCAGGGTTACAAATAGGACAAGTCTGCAAAGGTGGTGGAATCTCTTACCTCAGATGAGAAAGCTCAAAAGAAGATAAAATAATATGGAAGATTTTCTACTATTGCCCTAAGATTGCAACATAATGTGTTTTTTTAATGTCTTTCGTTCATCTCTTCAGTATTTGTGTAATGCACATAACACACTTACCACAAATGAATATTTAACTACATTAATAAACGTGGCCTTACTCTTACTTAATCTTTCAAAGTATATTAATCTTTAAAATATATCTATATCAGGAAAAATCTTTTTGTACTTCTGTTAGTTTTTACTGAATAATAATTGCGTTATATAAGGTAGCATAAAATACATCTGAAGTCTCATCATCTTTTTCTGAAAAATCTTTATTAGACAATCAGAGCTGGTTTGTCCTTTGTCATCTTTGTCTGAATAAATCTGTGTAAGTTTTCTCCTATTGACTGAATACATTGCAACAACATTGAACGAAACAAATGATCTTTTTGAGGTTATTTATAATTGTAGAACTGCAAAAATGTTATGCTGCTGTGATTTTATGGGCTTCTTATTCTGTGGAGCCTGCAGTTTGTAGAAACAACATGTTTCACTAGAACGGCTAACTTGCCATCTGTAGGAAGTTGTGGGGCTTGGGTTTTGCTTCATTTTGTTTGTTTGTAGTTTCTGTTGTTGATTTGTGGGAGTGTGCTTGTTGGGAGAAAGCTGGCCCTTGAGGCTGCCAAAGTACATTTCCTTAAGACGTGTTTTATAGCAGTCCCATTTCCTTTTCACTTACAATTTATTTGGCTTTTTAAATTATTCTAAGTGTTTGGCCTATTCTCTTCATTTGTTTTCTAATGGTAGCTGGCATAAGATTTAGGAAAGCCAACCTAAGTGGTCTAGAAATCTGCCTAATTCAAACAAATATCTTTGCTTCTGTACTTCTTTTTTTCTATTGTATTGTTTAATTCCTATGGGGAATTAAGTGACTGGAATAATTAAGACTTGACTGCAAATTGTCATTTGAGTGGGACAGCAAGAAGGGAGGGCAGGATTGCAATGATTTATCTTTTTTGTTTTGGAATCAAATCAAGTCATGCTGGATACTTACGCTACAAGTAATTTCTTGAAGCACAGAGATCAATCTGCTGCATGCAATAAATGACATATCCTATCAGAGAATTAATGTTCTATATGAAAATATATATAAGTATGTAAGTATAAATAGACATGAATATAAATAAAATATTTTTTAAAGTTCTTTACTAAAATATTGCTAAATGGCAACAGTGAAGAAAATATAGTCCTTTCCTCAGGTGAAAGTGTGGTGACCTCATATGCCAATGAGAACAAATTTCAATCCACAGAAAACTCATTTTCTGGGTCGGAGTTATTCAGCGTTCAAAGCTCATCAATATCAGGACTTCATGGTTTAAAGTGACTGGAAAGGATATTTGCTCCTTTACTAAGAAAAGGGTATATAGTGTTAAGGACATGTATTATACTAGACTTTCGCTCGAAATATAAATGTATTTTTCCTCATTTCATATATCCAAAAGAAATACCTGGATATAAGTTGGAGACGCAAACATAGAATAAATAATGTTTGGAAGCTAAAAATATGTTACATGAGTTGTTTTCACAATGATGAGAAGTTGATCTGCTTTTTTAAAGACTTTAATTCAAAGACCTCTCCTGAATTCTGTTTATGCTGACTCACCCTTCTGCTTCAGATTCTGGAAATGTAAACTTCTTGGTTTTGTAACTACTGCTGTGCCTTCCTGTTTAATTTTCATCCACCCTTTCAAGCATCTCTGAAAGTTATTCAGAGACATAATTTTACTCTGGGCCCAATTCTAATGTTACCACATATTTAGTGACATTTTTATGGATGAAATTTCTTTTAATTGTATTTTTATATTATTCTGCAGTCTATCGAGTGTTTTGTCCTGCCCCAGAAAAGCATTAAGCCATATGCTTACCTTTAACAATATGACCAGTCTAATTAATTAATAAAAGCACTACTCAGGTATTCAGTACTGGCTCCATACTTCAAACACTTCACCAAGCCAAAGGAAGATTACTTAGATCTCAGGTAGATTACAGAGCAGGCCTGATTCTTGACAGAGGTGGATAACTGTCCAGGACAGGAGACTACTAAGGAGGCTGAAAAATAACTCCAGTGTCCTTCTTCAGTTACTCTAGAGGACTGGGAAGTTGTGCTTGTTACTGCTGTCACTTGCAGATGGGATGAATGGAGCAGGAGTGGTCTTTCCTATCTATGCAACCAGAGCATAGGACTTTTTCCTCCTGCCAGGTGTAGCCAGGTGACTCTCCCTTGGGATCCCCGTTCATTTTACTGATTCAGTTGAATACTATTTGAAAATGAGTCAAAATCAACAGAAAGCCCTGACCAGTCAAATTAAGATATTTTTCCTGCCCTGCCCATGGGTAGTGGAGAGGTTCAAACATCTTTCCCACCAAAAAGTTTGTCTACGCACCAAACTCCTTTGATATGAGACACTGAGCTCAGAGTAGGCTTTGGATTTGCTAAGATATAG
Organism: Pampusana beccarii; assembly: GCA_013399365.1. Classification (NCBI taxonomy): domain Eukaryota; kingdom Metazoa; phylum Chordata; class Aves; order Columbiformes; family Columbidae; genus Pampusana; species Pampusana beccarii. The sequence goes on from VWYH01001972.1 coordinate 77,618, forward strand.
ACCTATAGTAGTGGACAGAGTTTGTCTCTGCTTGTGCAGAAGATGAAAATTAGACCATAGAAGTACCTCCTCTAATCCAAGATGCTGTCAACAGTGTTTCAGTGCTTCCAATAAAACAATTCTCAAGTTCAAGCACCAAACACTGTTGTTTTGCGTGGTACTGAAGTCAGCCCAGCTGCTGGGAAGTGAGCTCTATGAAATGCAACCTGAGGTCTGGTTTCCTGAATCCACAAGAGCTACAGTTCAGCTTTTGCAATGCAGGCTGGCTAGGTGAGCTATATTGGACAACTTTGGGATCAAAAGAGACAAAAAAGCCACAGAACTCAGAAAGGCATTTTTTGTCCAATACATCCCTTGCCGGAAGAATAGGCCAAATAATATTTATTTCTCTAAACTATGGCTAAACAGACTTAATTTCCTCTCTTTCAAATTCAGGGAAACACTCTTTCCCTTTACTACGGCTCTTATCAAAGCACCTAATTTTCTGTTGTCCATTGTCCACTTTTCTGAGAGCTCAAAATAGTGCTGAACCCTCAATTCTTGATGTCTTAACTGAAAGAAAATTGAGTTTTTAGGTGTTGGTTTGCTTTTTACTGCTAGTAATACCTCTTTGCACAGCCCTGGAAAGCTCATCTAGATTTTGAAATGCTTAAAGTGGTCATGGCTGAGATGAATCAGTGAACAGAGGACAGGAGAAGCTATTAATAACACATGATGAATATAAGTTATCATACTGCTACCTCCACAATGTATTTGGGATGCAATTACATGTATCAAGACACATACCATATTCCTTCTTTCAGCCTGCTTCCTCCCTGTGCAGCACTTTTTTGATCCTGTTTCTGTTGCTATTTCTCTTAGCATGATTGAGATTGTTATTAATAATTGATTTTTTCCTCCCTTAAGCATGGATCTGTCAGGCTTGAGGGCCAAAACATTCGTTTAAATAGTTACCTGAAAATTAAGCAATCCTTTGTCATCTATCACCAGCCATTCTAATAAGCGTTCCTCACGCCAAACTGAATGATCTCCACCTTAGTAACTGTCAAAATCTACGTCATCACCAAACTAAATACTTTGTTAAAGAAAAAAGGTGAATAGCCTTGTACCTCTAAAAATCCCCTGCATATCTACTTTGCATATAGATATGCCATACATATTTTTCAGCGCTACAATTAACCCTGAGAAGTGGGGGAAGAGTTAGTTGGTAATGCCAGTCTGTAAAAAGATGGACAGAGTGAAATTCTCATCCAGTAAGTCCAGGCAAACATCTGATTACTAATTTGCATGTTATGTATACCATTAGGAAGTGGGTTTTTTAAATTTGAATTTCTGAAAGTTTACATGAAAAATGCAATATGTTCAACTTAAATTTCACTTAGCAACCTCATTGTTACTTCTCAGCTTCTGTTCCATAATCCACCTTTGAAATAAACTTAAATTATTGTGAAGGACATAGTGTGATTCAAGAGTATATTACCATTGCTTTTAAATTCCTTTCTGTGGATTTTGTTTTTATGTACTCATAAAAAGTGTCCTGTTTATGTTACTCCAGGCATAGTCTTTTACATATCTTGGCTTACTGTTGGCAAGGGAACACTGTAGTGTGGATAATGATGGGATAATAACTTTGATTTTGAACTTCTATTACTTAAAATTTTGCAGCATTCCCTGAACAACATGTACACTGGGGCTTGTTCACTCTATAATTGCAATCCTTACATTGAAGGCCTTTCTGTAAGCCCAGCATCCAAATGGACAGCCCAGGGAACTGAAGTCTGAAGATGCATTGTTCATTCTCTTGATTGTTCTCAGATTGACCGGATTCAGCAAGGATCTTAGATGCTTCTTTTCTGAATGTTCTTGAAAGGACTTTCCTAGAGGCCAGATAATTCATGTTCAGGGTTCATATCTGAAATTTCCACCTTCAGAACAAATAGGCAGATAATGCAGCTCTATTGTACTGTAGTATAATTACAGATGGCTCCGTGTAGTAGAATGAGGAATCTGACAGTGCCAATGAACCCAATGGAATTAGCACAGTTCAGCTATGCCAATACATCTAAACATAACCACACATATTCTTGTTCATGCCAGCCATGATGGCAAAGTGAGTTCCATATTGCATTGAACTTCTTTATTCCAACATTCTATCCCGATGTAACATAAGCTGCCGATCTAATTTCACCCAGAAAGGCAACATTAACCGCTCATACATATATACGTATATATGTCTGGTCTTGTTAGTTCTGTTTTAATGGAAACATACTCTTAAAACTGGGATGAAAAAGCATTTCCAATTAGCTGGTGACAATTTGTGAGTCCTCTGTTATTCTGGACATACATGGCAAGTACTCTTCAGTTTTTCATTATGAGAAATTTCTATCAGGCCACCTCATTTATCCTATTGCACTTAACAGAACTTTTCACCTGTTTTTAGCTGCTAAGCAGACCATGCATATATCACCCTATGCTGAGATTTGTGTTCTTTACAGCCAATGGATATTTGGACTAGGTCAATTCTGCGCGTTCCTAAGAAAGGCCCTCTCTGCTGGAGAAATTGTTTTGGAGATACGGTAGGTGGCACTCTTCCCCCTGAGTCAGGAGTGACTTTTTTCTAACAGCAGTGCAAAAACTTGTTGATAAACAATATGCAGTAATAAAATCTTAGCTTCTTTATAATCACAGAAAAAGCAGTGAAGTATATATTAATGCACTCTAGTCTGCTCACTACTAAAACACACTTTATACAGCAAAAAAAAAAAAAATGCAATGCCACTAAGTAGGCAGCTGCAATGTTTGTGATGTTCTGATGCTAAGAAATACTGAGATAGAGCAGATCCCTTCAAGATTTTGTATATCTGTGATGAATGGATAACATTACCTCTGCACTGGCTCTGAGAATAGAAAACACTGTGGGACTACTGCAGATACTGAGGTAATAATATCTCTTTACAGAATATCTCTATTTTAGCTTTTATAGAGCACCTCCAAGTAAAAGTATGCCTCAAGGACAATGGTACTGAAGGCACAGGTTTTCAGAAGGTATATCACAGACTGTTGCAGTCTGGCACAGCAGACGTAAAAGGGGAGAGGCACACTTAGGCAGAAGAAAGGTCTTAAGAACAGTTTTCTACATCTGTACTGTCAAGCAGGGTTTTTCAGTCCTGTCCTTAGTGACATCTTCCATACACAAGGTGATATGAAGCTCATTGCCCCAGGGCACATGATGTGCTAATGTTCATTTTTTCAACACTCACATATAGACATAGCCACACTCAGTAGTCCGATTGAACGGGGAGAGATCAACCAATGAGTACGATCATGGGATTTCACTGTTTTTCTCCTTCTATTGACCAAAATCAGCAGTAACTCCTATATTACCATTGTTCCTCAGTTTGGCCATGAGTCATGCTGTCTCTTTGGTGCTTAAAATACAGATGGCATAAGTGCTATTATTGCAAATAAGAACACCGCAAGGATTATTACTGAGCCTCACGTGGAAACAGTTCTGAACAACACTATTAAATCATCAGGCAAAGTCTGTATCATTAAGGATGTACTTAACCTAGCTCTCTGATTTTCACTGGGAATAGCTGATATATTTATATACCAGAGAGAAAACTGGACATAGAAGAACAGTGTAGCCAGGAAAGGAGAAGACTAAGCAGGAAGCAGAAGAGGATGGAAGCAAGATTGAGGCAGAAACAGGAAAAAGATTAAATGTGTACAGAAAGATATTAAATAGCCTTTTCCCTGAAAAGGTTAGGAGCAAAAGGAGATTGTCGGAGATGCTCTGCATTTGAAGCTATACAATAAGAGCATATTAGCCTCTCTTTTTAACCTGCAGCATGTGGCAATAGTTGGTTAAATTAAGGGCAATAAAGTTAGAAGAAACGAAAGGATAAGTCTTCTTTACACAGTGCATAACCAGTTTGTGGCATTCACAACCACTGCAGGTCATATAGACAGACATTGTGGTTGGATAATTTTATGGCTAGCAATAACATTTGCATCTCTGTCAACTTAGGCAGTGATAAGAAGATAATCAAAGAGACTCTTGGAAGAACACTGCCCCAAGAACTCAGAGGTCTGCTATATTATGACGGACTCAGCATCAACTCCAAATGTCACATCATTTATCAGTGTGGGAGTGCATAACAGGCAGAGAATTAAAAGCTATTACATGCCATTTATAATACTCAGTAAATAAATGGCCAAGGAACAGATAAACATCCTGATCTCTTCTTGATCAGCAACCTTATAAATTATGCTAAGTAAGTTTCCTTGAGTAGTACTCTCTCTGCAAATACCCATGTGCCATTGAGGCCTGATTCTCTCCCTGGGGTTCTGTCATTGTATTAGAAACCATGCATTGCATTAAAATGCAAATTTAAAGGTTTTTTATGTCATATTTTTGGTTTTCAAGATTTTTTTTTTTTTGGAGACATTTTTCAAGATTGAACCCTACAACCAAGAAGGAAAAACATACGTCTCTTCCCCATCATTATTCTGTTAATATGCGTGACATCAGTCCACACCCCTGTCCTATGGTAACCTACAAACAAACACAACAGCAGCTGGCAGAAAATTTACCATGGCTGGATCATCTATTGCTGATATTCACCATCAAATACACTAAAGAGGTGAGGTTTCCGTGATCATCTATGCACTTGTTTCACACTACCACTGATCAAAGTTGGCCTATCTAATTTTGTCTATCCCTTGAAACACAAGGTGTTTCAAGCAATTATGTGGTCTTCTCAAGATCATTTCTCCTTCAGAAATAGTGTGGTTCTGTTTTGTATGTAAAAGAGGATGTCTGTTGTTACTGATCTAGAGAATTTGCAGCTTAAAAGAAAAAGGTTTTCCAGACCAGCATCCTTTCCAGCAACAACTTGGTTAGATGATTTCAGATGTGCTGTGTTGGACACTGTCAGACAAATTCTCAGCTAACAAACTGCTTTAGTCATTTTTCTTTACTGTTAAAAACAGATACAGTTTTTAAGCAAACTCTTGAAACCAAACGAAAATGAAAATAGTTTTAATGATGAGTCGGTTTTAAAGCCTAAGCAACCAGAACAACTGGCTGCTGTATGAAGTTAGGTAGAATGAAACTCACCTAATACACATGTGAAATGAAGAAAATAAGTGTCTCTTAGTCTCTGCCTACATTCACAAGAGTCTGTCCATGGCTCTGCTGGTCATCTTAAAATATATATTGCATAGAACTACCACAATTTTTCTTCCTGGAAAGGAAAAACAAAGTGGAAACCAGACTATATAGTCAGTGTAGAATAAAAAGTCTGAAAAGTATCAACCTAGAAAAAAACTCCTCATATTTTATGTCAAATAACATATGCCTATGTGAATATGAAATCTGATCTCCATTTGAAAACATGCAAACAAAAATTAAGAAAAGTATTAAAAGCGTGGTTTCATTATACATAAAACTGTGAGAAAACATAAGGTTAAGGATATACTAACAGCAGAAAGGCTCCAATAACGTGATGTGAAAGATATTCTGATCTCTTTGTGCATATTCTGTCTAGTGATCTCTGAGTACTATAACAGTCATCCATTCAAAAGAGAGTTTACAGTCCCAAATCTTGATTCATACTTGAAGAGGAAAAAACATCTTTTTCCAGAGAAGAATGAAGGACATATTTGTTTAGATGCTATCAAGATAACAAATTTTAAAACATTAAAACAAAAACTAAATTAGAGATAATTATGACCAGGTTTTTATGTCAAGGTTTCTGCCACACATTGGCTTATTTACTGCCACTGATCTCAAAGGCAGCATTTCCTCAAGTTCTGCTGAGTGCAAGGTAGCAGAGCATGGGCCAACTTGCCCAATAACTTACCTATCAATTGTCAATTCTAGTGATACATCTTGAAGTCTCACTCAGGCAGCTTTTTACCATTCTGATTTGAATTTGAACATAAACTCAGATCCTCTGTCTCAGACAGGCACAGATTTTGCGTAAGTAAAGATCCCTCTTTGAATGTGATTTTGCTTTAAAATGCTTGGTCTTACAGACCTGACAACCACAAAGGTATTGAAGGAAAAAAAAAGCTTTACTTCTAAAATGTGACATCTTAAAGTCTCCTCACAACTGGAGGTGAAAGGATAGTTATGGGACCAGCTATCTTGTTTCCTCAAGAAGACGACCTACCTGGAAAATAAGCCCTAGCATGATTTTTCAGAATTTTTGAGGATGTTTGAAATATAAACCCTACTCAAAAACTAAGCCCTAGTTACAGTTCATTAAAAAAAAAAAAAAGTCAATTTAACTACTGTCCAGGCAGCTATACATGTAAAAAAAAGGCATATTTTGGAGCAAAAATTAATATAAGACCGTGTCTTATTTTTGGAGAAACAGGGTAGTTCACGGCAAAATTGAAGGGGAGATCTTCGATCTCATGTATGGATGCAGTAACAGAGAGCATGAACTGCCTTTAAAAGCTGAATACTCTAAGTATATCTGTTTAGACGTTAAAAAAAGACAAACGGAAATTCACCTGTTCATTTAGTTCAGGTAGATATCTATTTTCCTATCAGATAGTGAGGCTGAAAAAACAAGCAATATATAAAATCGGTTCTAACTGCAGTTTAAAGTAAAGCAAGTAACTTCTGATTTTCTACACCACCTGTATTTAATTAGATTATTTTATGAAAGACACATGAGTTGGTATAAACCACCGTGATACTTTTAAAATATGTTTTAGTTCAAACTGCTCAAATTTCAGTCTGTGCTTTGACATTTACATTAATTTCCATCACATTTGCTATGAAAAATCCACATCAGTAAGCGACAGCGCAGGTAGCACTACACCAACAACTTAGCCTGAATCCTGGAGTATTCACATGCATGTTTGTGTGTACAAACTACCAAATTGTCCTTGATTTGAAGCTAACATTGGCAGAAAGTGCTTCATGCATAGCCAATAAGCACATTTGCATGACCACAAATTTCACAGAAAACAGGTATCTTAATCTTACTAAGGGTCTAGTAAATACATGTTCTGGTTGATACTCTAAAAGGTAAAATCCTTACTACACTCAGTTCAGCAGGAGATAAAACAGAAACTGTGAACTTATTCAGCTTATTTTAATTACTTTTAGCATTATTGGCAAAACAGCAAGGTGTATATCGAAATGATACTTCTCTGTGTGTGCAGGTCCTAGAGCCTTGTTGCACAATTAGCCTCATGTCTTACTGTTTCTGAGGTAAAGTTGTCTAATCATTGGCCTCAGGCCCTAGTGCTTCTGAGCTATTCCTTTTCTTGTCTCTCAACACTTCCAGAGGTTCCTGACTTGCATTTAAGTGCTCTGTCTTTCTGAGGTACTTTTGTGTTCAAAGCTGTCTTACCAGAGACTGAGCTACTTTCCATAACATCGTATTTTAATTGCACACCTTCAATTACAACTTGCCAGGAATGTACTTTACAAATAATTTTTTTAAAATAAGATGAAGAGCAGTGTTATCTTCCCACCATCAAATTTCTGATCACTTGTGTGTATCCAGGGAAAAAGAGGAAGGTAGCGGGGTGGTGGTCTTGTAGTCCATCAGGAGTCCAGCCACTGTCCCATTGCCATGCCTAGTAGAGTCACAGGCTCTCAGATCTAGGATGACTATTTCAAAATATATTTGGGTGATCCTTGAATGCTGCCAAGTTTTGACTCAGCAGAGCACTTAAACGCCTGTTTGTCTTTAAACCTGCTGTGTTCAAGTGTCTCAGAGCTTAAATATCTGAACTGAAACAAGAGTTTAGCAGCTTGCCTAGTAGGTGACAGAACAGGATTTCTGCTTGCAATTCAAGTATCTACAGTGAGAGATTAGACCGCAAAACATCTACTATAGACACATATGAAAACAGGTTCATTTTCTTATAGTACTAGAACAGTGGTCTCGCTGAGATTACATGTGAATTTTCATGTATTATTTAAACCTAGCAAACTGAGGGACCAGAGGAAACAAAATAAATTATTCTGACTAAAGCAGATGATGTTTGGTTGGAAGACACAGACTTAGTTCCTAGGGCTGCCACTATTTCTGACTTTTAGGCTTTGGGGAAAGAAACAGCCACCCAAAACCCTTAACATTTTCTTTTTGCAGTCTGGCGTGGTTATAGTTCCAGTGTGAGCATGTGGAAAGAGTAAGGATCTTTCTCTTTCCCTCCACAATGATGCAACAAGTGGAAAGGCTCACAACGAACTGTGAAACAGGAGAAAACTGCATGATCTCTGGTGCTATCTTTGTTCTGGCTCCCGACATACATTTCTAAAGCTGTAGGGAAGCTACCACAACAGCATAAATTCAGTAGTTCTTAGTATTGCAACTGGGAAACAGAAGGCTTTCTTAATGGATTTGGGCAGGAAAATAAAGATCTGCTTGCTTTGGTGCCTTCTCTACTCTTCCAATGAACACAAGCTTGTCCATAAAGGTAGAAAAATACTATGCATTTAACAAAATAATCTCAGAAATTCTTTGATAGCTACAGAAGAAAAAGTATTCATAGATGTGGAGATCCACATTTTTTTAAGGTTCAATAAAACCTATTGTTGCCTTTGCATGCATATCGACTGGGACATGGAGCAGTACAAAATACAGAAGATAAACATGAACTCTATTTTCTTTCTCACATGCTATTTCATAGCATTATTTTCAATTGAGTTACTTTAGAGAGTGAAAGAATCTGGGTTTTTTCATCTAAAAAATTGCAACCTGGTACTAGAGGGCTATCTGTTCACCTGTTATGAACTCATCAACATTGAATAATCTGCATCATATACCTGGACAAGTGGATTGAAATCTATGATTTATGCCATGGTTTATTCATAGGAGAATGCATTTGACTCTGTAAAGTATCAAGTATCACAGCTGTTTTTTTCACCTAGCGTTATTTAATTTTTGAATGAAAGCAAATGAAATACACAACTAAGCTGTGGAATTCTTTTCGATGGTTTATGGTGAGGGCTAATCAGATCACGAGATTAAAACTAATAACACCGATAAATCCATGAAGACTAGCTCATTACTGGCTGCCAAAAGCAGCCCAGATGCAACCAAAGTCAGAAATCCCTGAGCAACTGGAAGCTGAGAGAGCACAGCAGAGATAGTCACTGACTCTCGAGGAAGCAGGCAAAACAAGACACTTCGGTCAAACCAAGGGAATGGTACCTCTTACATGATTTAGGAACAGGCAATACAAAGAGAGGGAGTACAACATCAGGCCTTGTGAAGTCCCAGCACAGAGCAACTTTAAGCCAATACCAAGAAGGCACCAAGCCCTCACTTGCATGACTTTATACTCCTGTGAAGATAGCAGAAAAAGATACACGGTGTCCTCACTGCTCTGCCATTTATTGATCTTCAGCTGTTGAGAGCCCCTGAAAGATATCACCATCTGAGTCATGTCAGAGCACGTCTTAAGCTTCTTTAGCCTTAACCAGCATCAGGATCTGGGCTCAGTGTGATAAATCGCTAGCTTCTTGGCTACCCTGCCTCTGAGTTTCCAAGTGTGAACTGTGACCTCTTGAATTTTCACAGTGTACCTTGGTTTGCAGGTCGACTTTGAAAGTTGTAGACTTCATCTCACCTGCTGACCCTGCCACCAAAGTTTTGTGTTGAAATGCAGCAACGGGACTTTCAAGTGCCTACTTCTATAAGAAAATAACCATTTTAAAAATAGAACACTAAGTCCTAGAGCTGACTAAAAGCTGCTAAGTCAGTGAAAGAAATAGTCAGCTAGGTAAAAAAACCAGTGTGAGTGGAAAAATAAGTAAATAAGTTAGAAAAGCATTAGTCATTCCAATCACTGTGTCGAACCCAATGTGGTTTTTTTGAATGATTTTTTAAACCACATTAAAAATTGTATGTTACAACAAAGTAATCCTTATATTTTTACATTTTGTATATGAATATACAGAAGATACTTACACAGTGCTTGTTTCATACCCACATATTTAAGAAATGAGAAGATTATGTTTCTGTGCTCATACACCTACATCTACGCATATTTAATCTCTCTTGCTCACTTTAGAGCAAAATTCTCCTTCTGGTCACATCAAGGTAAACCCACAGTAGTTTGATGGTTATTGCCACGCTTCATAATAGTCTGTTCTTAAGTAACTCAGAATTTGGCTTACAGCAAAAGGAAACAAGGCAAATGTGACTTTAACATCATCTTATCAGTTTTGAAACTGATTCTTATTATGATGTGATATAGTATGGGAGCACGAGAGGATTTCCATCCCATGAAGAAGGGTTCACAGTTGCCAGCACTGTAGAGCAAGTGTTGACTGAGTTAGTGTCATGGTGCTTTGACTACACACCACTTGCAAAGACTGGGGTGAAGAAACCAGATCAGCTGCTTTAGCCAGACACAAGGCACTAATACCTTTATGCAGTTGTCCATCTCATCTTATACTACTTTTATTGCTGTCCATCTTATCTTTCTATAGCAACTGGAAGGCTGGAATGGAGCATCTGGATAGATTTGGGAATAAGCCAAACTTCTTGAACCCACCCTGTGACCATTGGGGGACAGTGCTAATTTCAATGAGATAATGTCTTCATATGCTCAACTTTAGTAAAACAACCTGCTTCAGTCAAGCTTTCTTTTGAGGATCCTGCTAGATAGCCAAGTCTGATTATACAGTTGGAGTTGTTCATCCAGACATTTTCCTTAATAAGTTACCCTGCCAGATTTGAGCAAAGTTTTCCCCACATTAACAAAGATTAAGTTAAATCTAAGTACAAAGGAGTAAAATCTTCCTGCCTTTGGGCTTCAGAGAATACCTAGACTGCTTTTTGTGTTCACTTCTTTCCTTGCTGTTTATTATGATAAATAAAACAAACAACAACAAAAATGAAAAAACCAAACCAAACAAAAAAAAACCTCAAACCAAACCATACCAAAAAACAACAGACCACTTTTAATTCAAGTGTCCTTATGTTTCTCTACCAAAGTTACGTCTTCATTCACTATGACAGGTGAAAAGCGACTCTGAGATGGTTAAGGTCAATTAGCCACCAGAGGGAGCCCTCGTAAACTCTTGAATGTAACAGGATCACACTGTTGTTACAGAAGCAAAGCAATATGGAAATGTCAACTACCCCTTTGTACGGTGTGTAACTACAGGGATTATTTCAGTAAGGCTGGAGTAAGAATATAAGATGTGACACCAGAGATGCTTGCAACAATAGGAGAGCAAATCCAGCTGGTGGAAATAGATATAAAAGAAAAAACGATAAAATGAAAATACCACGAGTCTAGGCAAGTTGACACAGTCCTGACAACAGGACTGGTCTGATTTATGCTAGCTAAAAGTCATGTCTGGAAGTGTGAAAGGTTCAGTTGTCCAGTGTTTTTAATTCTTACTAATCTCAATGCATTTCAAAGTTCAGATTGAAGCCAATGATTTTTCTTCTTGAAGAAGAGAGCAGTTTGAATGATTTCATCAAAAGCTTAATGATTTTTATTAGGTAAGGATGGCCCACTCAAACATAGACTTCCTCCCCTCTCTGCAGTCACAGACCAACCTGATCTCAGGAGATACAAATTATTTTTAGTCTTTTGTGTAACCCAGACAAGAAAAAGAGAGGTTGTGCTGGAAGATTTTGAAGGACAGCTGCAACAAGCCTTGTGACAATCCTTTCTATGCTCTCATGTGCATGAGAGACAGTCATGGCTGTAGTTTTTTTATTACTTCAAGATTAACTCCATAGCTATCCTTAAAACTGGCAACTCTGTTCTTCATTTCAACCTCTGTTGAGGTTTATATAATACTAAAAGAACACACATATATGCACATATATATATACATATATCCATTTATGGAATACCTCTCTATTTCCTTTTTATTAACATCTACCTAATTATAGTAACGTTATTAGTAGTAATAATTGATGTTTTTAATTAAAATTCATTTGGTCCTCCTTGGGCTACATATAAAAGTGACTCACAGGCACAACCTCCTGATGCTTGGGACTTCTGCTTCTGTCAGTCCTCCTGCACACAGAAACAAATGTGTGTGTGTGTGTGTATACAAATTTAAGCTATGTGTAGCTTTTGGCTAGAAGCAATGAAGACTTTTCTCCCATTTCATGTAGAGATTGTCTGTCAGTACTGTGAACAGGCTGGTGATGAATCTGGACAGAAGCTGGAAACCTGTGTTGTTGCAAGGCCATGCTAAAACCAGTATGTTTTGCTCGGGAGAAGAGGAGCTCCAGTGTTCCCAAACTTTTTTGAATAACAGGTTACTTCCCTTCCTTATTGTTGCTTGAAGATAGCTCAGCTTCAGAATGGAACACTATTTTTTTACTAAAACTAACCCTTGGCTGAGGAGTTACAGATTTCGAACATGTTGAGGATTATATATCTGTAGTTAGATAAGAGGATATGTTCTCCATCAGTCTATGAGAACCATCAGCATCCAGTCTGCGGATGCTCATAGTATAACTGTTTTTTTCATGAGTCTAAAATCAGGCAAATTAGTGAAAATCCTTTCTTTCAGATCTTTGACCGAATCAGTTAGGCCCCATATTCAGACTTAATCTTGTTAAAAACATCAATTTGATTTAGAGTATTGAAGGTAGGTAGCTGGTTTTATTGCTTTCAACAGCATTCTGAGAAATGGATTCATCTCTAAACAATGGGAATACTGCTAAGAGTGAGCACTGCAACTCCAGTGTCTGAAAGTCCTATTTCTAACTGTTGTGTCTCCATGTTACATTATTTGTTGCTAAAGGTACAGTTAACAAGAAAACAGTTCTTCCATTTCCTTTGAATAGTTTTTATCTAAAACAATAAAAAAAACCCCACAAGAAAAAAGCTAAAAATCAACATCATGAAAGGTAGAATATTTAATAAACACTGTTATTAACCATTAATAAATTAAGCACAAGAAAAATCAATATGCACTACTGTTGAAATGATACAGAAGTTAAAGCTTACAGTTGTGTTGGGTTTTTTTCAAGAAGCAGAGGAAGAAAGGAAATAACAATAGACCTTCAATAACATGCTGTCACAAGGTGGTTCTGGAGTAGAGACATGCACAGTGAGTTTGAAGTAGTTTTTAATTGCAAAGCACACCAGTCTAGAGCACATTTTCACAGGCAAACGAGGAGGCATCTAAAGAGAAGTTATGTACCTTGAATGCCTGTGGCCAGTGCAGAAGCAACTGGAAATCATCAGTGCACTCAGAAGGTTTTCAAATCATCCCCCTGAGATTCATATCAGAGGATGGGATCAGCTGCCCTCTGAAATTTCTTTTTTACCTTGTTGACAAAAAGGAGCACTTATATGATTAGCCTTCATGGTCTAGAGCAATTTATAGTGGGTTTAGAAAGAAGGGTACACTTACTCCAAGGCTTTGGATACCTCTAATTTGAATTGCCAAACCAGTTCCACATCAAAAAGCCACAGCTCTGCACTTCAATGGCTTTCTCTAAATATTCTCTTTGACTCTGTCTATATTCCTGCTGTAATCAAGAACTTTTTGTACCAAACTTCCTTTAAAATGAAGGTAAGAACAAACTAAATGGACTCTCAGTTATTCAACACAGTCTTTGTTTTGGTTTGGTTTGGTTTGCTTTTTTTTGTTATTGAACGTTTACTGATATGTTTTAGTTTTGACCCGAAGACTACAGCTCATACTCTTTAAGTGATTAATTGATTAGACATCTATCAATCACCTATCACACCCAGGAAAAACAGGCCATGGTTAAGGATAGCAGTATTTTCCTTCAGCCTTACCCGAGATATTAAGCTACTATTCCTCATTTCCTTTATTCTAATAGAATTAAACAGATCATGCCTGGAGATCAATAATGATTCTTCCAGATCACCCCATGAGACTTTGCTGACAACTATAGACCTTTCTGCTGTCTGGTCTCCTCCTAATTTCTAAACTCAATTTAATAATGGATACACTTTATTTATTGTGACAATGTTCTTATTCTAAACCCTTCTTCTCCCTCCACAGCATATTCTTATATTGGGAATACATGAAGAATCACTTCAAGAACTCAGTGTAGTAGAAGAGGAAGTTTAAATTGGTTTTGGAGCTATAAAAATAGGGTTTAGGCATACTCTTTTCACAGAATCACAGAGTGTTAGGGATTGGAAAGGACACTGAAAGATCATCTAGTCCAATCCCCCCGCTGGAGCAGGAACACCTAGATGAGGTTACACAGGAAGGCGCCCAGGCGGGTTTTGAACATCTCCAGAAAAGGAGACTCCATAATCAACCTGGGCAGCCTGTTTGAGGGCTCTGCCACTCTCACTGTGAAGAAGTTTCTTCTCATATTTAAGTGGAACCTCCTGTGTTCCAGTTTGCACCCTTTGCCCCTCGTCTTCTTGGTTGTCACCAAGAAGAGCCTTGATCCATCCTCATGACACTCACTCTTTCCATATTTGTAAATATTAATGAGGTCACCCTTAAGTTTTTTATGTACCTTTTTTTTGTTATATGTATTCACATATTTATATCAAAAACTGCAAAAACATTGAGGAGGGATGGCACAACCCTAAGTTAAGTAACTCATCCTTCACCTGTATCTTCATGACAAAAAATGATCTCAGCAGAGAAGGTTAATACCTTACCAATTTTCACATGAAGATTCCAAAAAACTACCAGTTGATCGCTGGTTGCTCTTTTACTTTTTTACATTTTGTAGACACAGTATGATTACATGACTCATGTAAGTTCAAACAGTAAGTATAATGCAGGAGAAGCAGGAAAATCTAACCTCACTGAATATAGTCTTGTTGTCTGAATACTGGAGTTCTCCATCTTAATATCAGTGTCCAGAAGTAATGAAAAGCTCAGAGAGAAGCAATGGAGAATATACATATTCATATGTTCAGACAGGAACTTTTGTTCTCAGACACGAAATTTAACTGTGGGTTACATACAGAAGGTCACCATCTGTTATGTATGAGAAAACTACAACAACAACAGCAACAAACCAGCAACAACAATCAACAAAACAAACAAAAAACTGTGAAGAAAAAAAATCACTCGTCTAACATATATTGGTTGGTATAATTTCACGATCATTATCATTAATTTTTTTTTTCTTTTAATTTGTTAGTAACTTGAAATATTCCTGTTACAACATAAGAAAGTCCTCATAGACATTTCTAATTTAAAATAAGTTTCGAGGTAAAGACAACAACACCAAAGCGATACTTCCTTCAAGCCTTGAGGTGAAAAGAAGGCAATATTTCTTGAAGATAAAGTATTTTTTAATTAGAGATTTGTATTTCTGTTTCAGTTACAAACATGAGATCTGTTCTATATTCAGGATGAAAATGTATCTCATGAAAATAAACAAGAACTCCTGTGCCTGACTTTAATGCCACGAACAATTTTTCTGGCTTTTCTGGCAACTAAATCATGCTGCAGCACTCTTGTATGGGCAGGAGATCCAAATATCAATGGGATGTCCTCTTACCTTCTTGTCCGTTCTCCACCTCTGGATGGAAAATACAACTGTACATGTACTTTCTCCTGCCATCTTTCTGTAGCAGAAAAATAAGAAGTAGTGGGACAAATGCTGGGTGCTGGCTGGAGTATCTGAGCTGGAAAGGAGAAAGGAGAGGCAAATGAAGGCTGAAATGAATCTCATGTGGGTCTATGTAACTCTTTCCTGTCAATGATTTACTTCTTTTATTTCTAGGCATTTAAAAAATGTCATGCTACAACTGCATTCGATTGTGCTCCCAGGTACCATCTAATTCCAGAAATACCGCATTATTAATTCAAAGCTAGAGTGTACTTCAATAAAAATTCAAAACACAAAGAGAGCAAACTTCCAGATAATCCATCTTCCAAGACTTCTCTGAGATTGTATGCTGGCATCCCTCTGACAGCATCATGACACTCATGAAAGCTATTCAGGCAGACAGGGCTTTTCAATTGGCTTTCTCTATAAAGGACAACCACTGCATAAGTGAAAACAATTCTTCTATTTTTACATGAGAAAAAGATTGTGGCAAAGAATCCTTAGTATTTTAAATTACAAGCAAAACAAGAAACCAAGAAAAAAAAAAAAAGCAAAACCCAACACCTTTGCCATGTGAATACTAAGTATGAGCAATAATTTCAAAATTAGCAATAACTTCAAAACAGATCAGTTTTCTCTTTCTACATCTTCCATCTACTTCAGTTAAAGCACTTTCTTATTTTTTTCCATTATTTTTACAAGGTTCTTACACCTACTTCTTGTTTCCACTGGAAAGTGTGTTTTTTAGTCCAGTACAAACTTACCTATTTCAGTTTGATGTGTGTATATTTTGGTGTGAAACCCTTATCTGTGATGTCATTAGTCCAAACAACAATAATCAGGAGAAAGAAGAATGTAAAAGACAGTAAAGAGAATTAAACAGAGAGAATGATATTTCTGCAATAAAGATAAAAGTTAACATAACTTCCATGTGACACCACATTTGAACCTGTGAAAAAGTATGTTTTGACTCAAGTATGATAACTGGACTCCTTGTATTTCTCTTCACATTACTAAAAGAAACAACCAACCAAATAATCAAAACCCAAAACACCCACTGTCTAGGAAAAAAATACAAAATCATTTCAACATTTTTTGTACATGCACAGGTGGTTGCATTTGTTGGTTGCATTTCCTTTGTGGACTAAAAAAGTGTAAGTGACTTTAGATATAAGCCTTATGGCAGTGGGGAAAGGGATCTGGATAATTCTGACAGTTAAAAATATTGTGTAGGGTTAAAAGGAATGGGAAAGAAACTGCAGAAGAAATTATAGTCATCTGAGTGCCAAGTATTCAAGGCATATTTGAGCAGTGGAGAGAGAAGGTTGCAACTGTTGGGCCAGGAAAATCTGTGTGTGCGTAAGACAAGAAGAGCAAAACTTTCCTTTGGAGTGAATTAGACTATTTGTATTTTTAAACAGCCATGAAAGCAGATGGATTTCTCTAACCTTAAGCAAATTAAACTGAGTTGTATTAGATAAAAGTAGAATAATATCCTCACACCAGAGAGAAAAGGTTCTCAAGAAAACAAATTAGTTTGCCAGATGCCTAGAGTCAGACACGAATCTGAGTCACACTGTGCAAAAGATAAAACGGCATTTCTTGACCCAGACAGATTTGCTGGCTTCAGGTTTTCCTAAACTGATACCTAGTATGAAAAGAGTGCCAGGGCCCTGTTCTCATATGGAAGAGCAGTCATAAGCCCTATGCAGAAACTTCTAAGTTAACCCTTTTTATTAATCGACATGTATACAATACTTCCTGTATTACAGGATTCTCTTGTCAACAGCAAGACACCAGCAGGAGCTAATGAGTTCACGTCAGATAGTACAGACAAAAATAAGTAAAGCTTGTAGCATATATGTTTCTTTCTTACAAAAAAGGTTAACTTCATAACTGTTGAAGCACAGGTTTTGTTTTCAGGGTCTTCACAGTAGTAAGGCACACAAGCTAAACGTAACTGCAAGCTTAAAAATTTGAAAACAGTAAAGTCACAAAGAACACTTAGCTGAAGCCTGGAGAATATACGTTTCTGCTCTGCAATAAAACTTTTGTGCTGACTTGACCAACAAAATATTTTTTTCTCCCTCTCTCCTAGAAGCATGTTTAAAGCAATGTTTATTCTTCGTCTGAATGGTCTGTAGCATGACAAGCTTTCAAATGTGGTAGAAGTCTTGTGGAGGAAATCTAGTCCTGACAGAAATGTGGAACAGTGGGGTGTTTTAGACATTACATGCACACATGCACATCTATGCACACACACACACGCAGAATGCCAGCCTACATGGTTTTGGTTTTCTGACTTGCAAATAAAAAAAATGTTAATGATGTTTTGCTACACATTATTTGCTGAGCTCCACATCCAGAAATATCTGTATTGGAGCAGAACACTGTGTAAACTGTAGAAACAAACACACTTGGACAATAATTTTCCTGGAAACCTGGTTAAATTTTGCCATCATCATAGGAAAACATTGTTCTTGTTAGTGGAAGAGCAATTTCATTCCTGATCAAACACTGATAGACATTTGGGCTTTTTAAACTTAACTGGAGTTCTTTTAATCTTTAATCTGTTCTTCATTGTTGAACCTCAGCTATTGGACAACCAAGCTGGAGAGACAACTGCAATCAAAATGACAAAGTTAAAAAAAAATGCTATTTCACAGTGTTTTCCAAGCTGCTTGCCACCAGGGTTCTCCTGTAGTGATACATCTTTCTGAGTTAGTTTATTTGGTCGGAAACACAGAAATGAGGTTTGCCTCTATTTATGACTTTTGTGAGACTTGGTATTCACCTGGGTTTAAAAGACTATTAATATAATTTGAGCCCAGATGAAGTTTCTGATTTTTTTTTTTAAAATCACTTTAAAAAGTCTCTAGCACTATATTTTCTATGATACACTTTGTCACTCAGCTGCTATTAATGTTAGTCTGGGCCAAAATGTTAAACTATGTTTAGAAATGGTTTCTGTGATGCTAAATCAAGGAGATGCTTCTGAAAATATTACTGAAATATTAAAATATTTTTCCAAATTATGAAATACTAAATTATTTATCCCAAACCAGTCCTCAGAAGTCCTACATTTCCAGTCACATAAACTCAAAATCACATAAAATTTCATGTATAGCTTTGATTTTGTTGCTTTACTGTAATTCGTATTCCATATTTTTTGACAAAAAGATTTGCTGACAATAAGATTTTAATAAATCATAATGGCTAAAAAGCCCCTATACTTAAATCCAAAAAAAGGTGCTTTTTTTTCTCTTAAGGTGTGTGCACACAGTATATGTAGCATCTATGTGTAGATTTCTCCTTTTATCCAGTCATATATTTTTGGCAGTTCTAGAACCATAAACCCATGCATGCCAGTTTAAAACCATATGGATCTATTCTATTTCACTAACAGGAAAAAGTCTATGTACAATTGTAGCATCAAGAAATTCCTGAACAACAAACCTCTCTTATTTGTAACCTGCAAGAAAAAAAAAAAAAAAAGAGAGAGATTATCAAGGGTAGCAGAGTCATTTCCAAAGTCTCAGAAGACCCAGGATCAGGTTATTCATCTCCAGTCAGAACACAATTTTTTGCATCTTGCCTTAAGATATCAATGCCCTTCATATCACAAAGGCTCCTGCAGAAGAGCTGCTCAGATGTGTTGATCTACAGCACCTACAGCACAGTATTAAGATTTTGAGTTATTCCAGAGTATGTATGTTTGGTTAGGAAATAAGAAAAGGTTAAATAAAGAGAACAAGAATAGACATAAAAAAAGCCTGGGCAGTGGCAGAACATACAGACATCAATAACATCTTTCTGACATACTTTGTTCTGCTGTTCACTAGTACTTATCCTAAAATGTTCAGAAAATATAAAATGTCGTGTTGAACAAACAAGACTATCATGATGGTACACATTTCAAAATGTCACAGTATATCAAGCATAATTTGTCTTTTTTTTTTTTTTCCCTCCCACTGACAGGTAACTCCATGTTTCAGGGTTGTCTGCGTAAGAAGAGATGAAATATTTTCTTATCTTTCTTATCTCTCATATCAGAGCAGTATAGTTTGATTTTTTATTATTTGCTACAAAGCAACAAACTCCTAGTAGTTGTGTGCTTGCAGATACAAACTTGTAGCTACAGAACCCATGTCCTTTGTATATTAAAAACTTCTGTTAACATTATCAAAAGGTAGGTGTTGGTAAGGAAAGAACAACAGAGCTTTTAAAACGTTTTGTTTTTCCTTGCTACCATCTTCATCTTTCTCTCCTAAAAACAAGACCTTTTAATTAAGCATCCCCATTTGTCATCTTCAAAACTATAGAATCACAGAATCATAGAATTGTTTCAGTTGGAAAAGACCCTCAAGATCATCGAGTTCAACCATAACCTAACCTAATTCTAGCACTAAACCACATCCCTAAGAACTTTGTCTAAATGCCTTTTAAACACCTCCAGGCATGGTGACTCCACCACTTCCCTGGGCAGCCTGTTCCAATGCCCAACAACCCTATATATTTCCTAATATACAATCTAAACCTCCCCTGGTGCAACTGGAGGCCATTTCCTCTTGTCCTATCACTTGCTTCTTAGAAAATAAAACAAAACTCATTCTACATCATATCTGACCCAGAACACATGGTACACTACTGGCCGTAGAAGACAAGCACAGTCTATGAAGGCCACTGGAGGATCTTAAGAGACCACTGAAATGCAATTCCCTGGCACAACAAGCTCAAAAAATCTGTTTCTCCCGTATCAGGCTGTGTGAGAGAGGATTACAAGTGCTTTCTGGTTCGTCTGAGAGGCCCTATCACCCTACACTGTAACATACCCCCAGCTTCCCACCCCAGGCTAGAAGAAGGGTGCTGTGACTGTTCACACTTTTCACCAAAAAGCCAGGAAAAGGCCTTGGCTGTAACCCTGCGGCCTACCCTGCTCGTACACCTTTCATCCAAAGAACCACTCATCTTCCTCAGTCTGTCTTTGCTGCTGGGTGGAGCATGTTAGCAGAGGGGCTGTAGGGGCTGCCCCACAGGGGAAAAGGTTGTGACTGGTTTCCAGTTAAGCATACTGGGGGAGAGGGCCCTTTCACTTGCTGCAGCTGCAGGAACACGGTGAGAAAGCAGAAAAACCTGAGGGAGACTGTGATCACCTTCTCTATGGCAGCAAAGGGCTAACTCTCCTCTCAAAAAAAAGCATTCCAACTCCCTGTCAGCATCCCAGCTCTCACTGCAAGCTGTGCACAGCAGCTGGGAGGCAGCAGGGAAACTAGGCCAGTGTGCACACACCTGTGCCACACCTTCCCAGTGTTTGCCCAGGCCCCTGCAAAATTCACGTTTTTAAAGTCTAGCCATTTCTTTCCAGCCTTCTTCCAAAGTCTTACTTGGCTCTTAGTTTTGTTTTCAGAAATGTCATTAAGTCATACGTGACAGCTCCCGTGTACCAAGCTGATGGGTAAGATTGGCATTGCAAGTTAATGTCAGAATATTAGATGGGGTTTGCAGTTAGCTATCTTTGGGGACTGTTATGGTTGTACAGCCCTTTCTGAGCATATGACAGACCTCTCACATTATGAGCCACTATGCAGCATTATCAAAAATCTTCACAATATTCTTCTACAGCATAAATGAATGGCTGCATAAACAGTGCAACTGCCAGAAGTTTGCTCTGGTTGTGTTTCCTTGCCCTCAGTTTCTGTCTGCAATATATTAATAATAGTTTTCCTAGAGACAATTACTCCAGCAAACTACAACTACACGTAATAATTCCACAGCTCCTATTTTGCAGGATAGTGTTCTGATACAATGACTGCCTTTTGTGCTCTCTCCCAGAACAAATCAGAGCTTAATAATAGAGCAAGCATAGAGATGTTCAGAGAGTGTATTAAAGCCACCTCCACTTTTCCTAACAAACACATTGCCATTTGTCATCCCCGTAATAGCCTGTGAAGGCAAAGAAATTTCAGTTTGAAGAAATGATCTAGAAAGAACCAGTCACTGCATTTGCATTGATTACTGCAAATGTGCTGCTATAAGAGTGAACCTGCTTGGGAATGGGAGTCTGAACTCTTATAATCTCACATAAAGGTAAAGGAGAGAAAATGGGAACCTAGGGAAAGGCATAATTATAGTGTCTTACTGTCAAATGGCTGGAGGGATAAAATGTCATCTTCCTGCATAATAAATAAATTAGAATTTCAATATTTAAGTCCTTGTCAGAGAGAAGATCTGTCACAGAATAACCATTAATTTCTGTGCTGCCTCCAGGGTAATTTTTCACCATTGAGGGCATTTGACTGTTAAATGTTAATATGAATTAAATAAATGCTTATGAAGTCTGAGATATCTAATCAAGAAAACCCAGAAAAGATTAAAATGACATTTCCCCCCTTCTTACAACAGTTGCTGGTTGTGATATCCAGATGTGAAGCATATAATGAACATAATGGCATTTATTTTAGGAAGTACTGTAGCATCAATATTACTTTGCAGATCACGACACATTAGAAAAAAATTAAAGACAAGGAAATTGTAGTGTCCCTGTCATTTGACTTCATCAGTGGCACTTTGCAGTTTATCCTTGAAACCTGTCAGACTCTCGGTAAACAACATTACTTCAGTGTCATCTGTATTCACCAGAAAGTCCTAATAGCTGCTGAGGTAACCTTGTCTGTCAGTCATGAACATGAACGGTAACCAATAGTGACCACATTTAGGTCACATCAGTCTTATCCAGACAGTCTTTCCTTCTCCTTTCTTCACACTTACATTTGTTTGTATCCTTACATGCTTCAGTCTTTAGACCACCCTTACATTGAGCCCTCTCCAAGGTATCCTCTCTCTCTATCCCTAAAGAAGAGGTGCAAAAATGTTAAAATTGATGGTTTTGCTCAGGAACTAAATATACATTTTAAAAAAATCACCGCCACACAGTAGTGAGACATGTTCTTTCATGTAAAATCAAAATGAGTATGAAGAAAAAAAGAGGTTACTACATTTTTAAAACTTTTTCTTATCTAACAAATATGTTTTCTGAAAAAAAAAAATGATGTAGTATTTCCTAAATTTAATGGTTAACCACCAAACTCAGCATTTGACTGAATTCAATTTTCATAGTGATGCCTTTCTGCAATCCCACTTTTGACAATTTTATTGCTCAGAAAAATCATGGAGCCTACCCCTTTTAATAATATTCTGCTTCCATGTACTTCTTTTTCTCCCTGTGGCAGTCTCAGTGCCCTTGTGTGCCCTGGAAGACAGTGTAATGAGGAGCAGACAGAGTTTAGGAAGCAAAGTAGCAGCAGATGAACACCAAGATCGCTGCAGAAATCCTTGGATTTGTGAGATAGCCCTGGAGTCATAGAGGATTGTCGCTGGAGGCAGATTGTTGGGAAAAAATCCCCAAAACGTTGCCTGGACTGCTTGTCAGCATTTGAACTTAACCTTTTGTCCTGGTTTCAGCTGGCATGAGTTAATATTCTTCCTAGTATCTGGTATAGTGCTATGTTTTGGATTTAGGAAAATAATAATGTTGATAACACACTGATGTTTTAGTTATTGCTGAGCAGTGCCTACATACAGTCAAGGTCTTCTCTGCTTCTCACACAGCCCCACCAGTGAGTAGGCTGGGGGTAGACAAGAAGTTGGGAGGCGACACAACAGGGACAGCTGACCTAAACTGACCAAAGCGGTATTCCGTACCATATGACATCAAATTCAGTATATAAACTAGAGGGGAAGCTGGCCAGGGGCCTGCTGCTCGGGAACACGCTGGACATTGTTTGGCAGATGGTGAGCAATTCATTGTGCATCACTTGTTTTGCATATTTTTTTATCATTATTATTCTTCCTATTCTCCCCTCCTTTTCTGTCCTATTAAACTCTCTTTGTCTCAATACATGGGGTTTAATTTTTTTTTTCCCAATTTTCTCCCCCATCACACTAGGGGAGAGTGAGCAAACAGCTGTGTGGTGTTTAGCTGCCTGCCAGGTTAAACCTTTCAGGAAGAGTATATCAGGAACTAGAAGGGTATACTCAGGTTTATCAGGAACTTCATTGGGAAAGCTTCAAAGAGTAAAAATTTGTTCAGACGCATCAAAGGCCAGAGCCACAGATGCAGAAGCATCTCTTCTCACCTACCGATTTGGTCAACATTACCCTTGATGTCTGCTTAGCAGAGAATTTTCCACTGCCTGCAAACAAGTGATCATTATTCCACCCAGTTTTGTCTGGTTAGCTATTATCTAGATGCTTAATTTTTTTCTGCCCTGTCTGTTACCATAGAGATGGGAAGCACAAGGTGAGAGCACAGCAATGTTTTGTTCACAAAGCAGGGATACCCTTGCTTTGCAGGGTATTCTGACTTGCAGGCAGAATGCTTAAAGCAAGCTCCTCCATTGAAAAAAAAAAAAAAAAGGATGACACTTGGGTATTTTTATAGTCATTGTGCCTCAAATATCTTCCTGAAAGATTTTTCTTTCTGAAAAATGTCATGACCTTGGGCAATCCAACTACACTTTTTTTCAGTTTCCCATATCATCGTGATCAGGAAGGGTAAGTCAAGGGTAAGTCTGGAGGGTAGATCTGGCCTTCAGCTTTACCTGTAAAATCTCATCATCTTCAAATCAAGTCCATGACAACACATATGCTTGGGAGTGAAATTGCACAGAGGTAGGTCAGGGTATAAGATGCCCAGAAAGCTTTTGTTACAGCTGCCAAGGTGTCAGGTGAAAAGAACTCAGCTTAATTTGTAAAGCCCAGAGTAAGCTTAAACAAAAAGAGGATCTCAGGATCCTTTGTTGCAGAGAGTAGTATGGAGATGTAACTTGGACACATCATGTCCATGGAAACTAGGCATGAAAGAGTCATTCATCCAGGTTACAAATAACTAATCTTAATTTATTACTACCCTGAAAAAATACATGGTTGTACTTGGGAACCCCATGGCCTTTACAGTTTTAATAGCCACCATCTCTAAATATTAGAGAGCATCTCTCCAGTGGACATGACCTCTCTAGAAAGCACTGCTAAGTGAAGGAAAACAGGAACTTTTCTATGTAAAACCATTTGCTGAACTATGGGTTAGAACTGCCACTGGTGCATGAGATAGCAATAAATAATAGTCATGTGAGGTTTCCACAGACAAATGGGAGTGTAGCTGAATAATAGCATGTTTTGCTCATTTAGTTACTTGGTTGTTCAAAAGCAAGACTTGCATCCACTATTTCAGCAGGTACTGAGAAGACTAGGACAACAAATATGATGTTCTATTTGAGGATTGCAGCCAGGCTCAGAGTGTTTATACCTGGAAATCTGCTGTAGATTTTATACCTGAAATTGATGACTTTTGTGAATCATGCTTTAAATAAAATTTAATGTGTCTTTTCTCCTTATAGTATCCAAACATTACCATTCCTCAAGGAATAACAACTGCATCATCTAGGGAAAAAAAAAAAAAANTTCATTTTTCCTTTACTTTTTGATCAGTGAAGCAGCATTACGTAACTGTATTCACTACTCATTAATGCAAAGCACACTTCTTTATAGTGCAGTCCTGCAACTGCAAACTTGTGGCCAAGTTCTTCTGCCATTAAATATCTTCTGCTGTTAAATATCTAGCATTTTATTCCACTCAGAGATTAAGAAAATAGGTACGATAAAAGCTGTAGAGAATACGCTGAACAGGTTAGAGAAGCATTTTATTCTTGTGGCTGTGCCATGCAATTTTCCTAGCTTCTTTAAGAAAGTGCTATGTAAGCATTTTTAGAGTGGACAGGATGTTGCAGAAAACAAGTTCCACAAAAAAGCTCTAGAGCAGTAAAACATCAAAATACTTTTTGCTGGTGTATTCCTTCGTAAACAAGTATGGTATGCAAGACTTACGAGTTGCAGAGGAGAAAAAAAAGAGTTTCATTTTCTGGTGCTGTACTCAAGAATACTAGAAAATTGAATTCTCTCAGCTCATACTGGACTTACTTCAAATATCTGCTGCCAGACAGAATATTCCTTCTGACTGGGTTCTACTTATCAAGTCCTTTGCAATCCAAGGTCTCTACTAGTTTTCAATCTAAGAGAAAGGAACTTAATGCAGAAGTTGTCATCTGCTATAGATGACTGCAACCTCAAACATGCCTGTGGGAAGTTTTGGAGGAGAAAGCTCCTTGTAGAGCACATCTTTGGTGAAATTAGTTTAGATTTATCTTAACATTGAACACTGTCATAAATACAATGAAAGAACAAACAAGTTAAGAAGGAGTGGATGAGGTTCTATAAATCAGAAGAATCTTTGTTTTAAAATTCAAACTATTTCAGTCACCCTCACCGGTAGGCTGAGAGCAGCAGTGACTAACCCAATGAAAAGCATTAAGAGCAGTAACAAAATGTTTTATGATGAAACTTTAACACAATATTTATGTCTCCTCTTTGCTTCTAGAACATTCAAGGCTAATGAAATAGCAAGCAAGATTCATGACTGAGTTTTCAAAAATGATTCCAGTGGAGTTACAATACGAATAAATTTTTTCTGTCATCTGTTTTGTCACCTCATTGAAGACAACGCTCATGTCCCACAGCAGCAGAGGAGAGAATGGCATGATAGTTTCTTAAGCAATTACTGAAGAAGTCTAAGACATATTAATACTATATTCAACTAACAGGTGATAAATAAATATTGTTTGGAATGAATGGCATAAGGATATCCAGTGCATCAGAATCATCAATTAATACCCTGAACATTGTCATTTGAGGGCATTTCTCTCATTTCTAACAACATGCATAACATAAAATCTGTTCAAAAGTCAAATCGTTTTTTTCACAGCTGTGACCTCTGTCAGACTAGAAGGGAAATATATGGTCACAGCAATTCAGAGCACTACAGCTATGAGAAGATGATGTACACTCCAGCCAGTACATCTTGATGGCCTCTCTGACACAAGCATCTAGAAGGCAAGGCAGTAAAAACGACAGATCCTACCCCCTCAGACCCTGACACATCTAGTAGTCATATTAACAAATTTCACTTCAAAAAATATACTACCATGCAGTTGTTTTAAATGTAGTTTGAAGATAGTGTCCAGAGTGCAAATGTGTCTGCTTGACTGTCATACCTCTGTGATCTTCAGCTACCTCGTTATTTACCAATAGAACACGTACATCCTGACACTCATATCAGAATGGATTGCATTGCTCATGTTC
The DNA here is from genome assembly GCA_013399365.1 of Pampusana beccarii. NCBI lineage: Eukaryota > Metazoa > Chordata > Aves > Columbiformes > Columbidae > Pampusana > Pampusana beccarii. The sequence goes on from VWYH01001972.1 coordinate 104,332, forward strand.
AAAGCAATCAGCCATTGCCAAATCCTCACACTATGACACTTGTCTGTGACTTCATTCTAGGTGGTCTGGGCCAAGTGGAGGGCAAACATTACCTTGCACTTAAGTTCTAACTTTTCAAGTATACATTTTGTGGAATAATGACATATGGCCCAAGGATATTTCCACACTATAAGTTTGAAGCTGCGGTTAGTATTTAACGTCATTAGTGATGCATGTGTGACAGATGTATTCCTAAAGAGAACATATTATCTTACGCCTTTCAAAATAGTATTTCTCTGTTAGATGTTCGTGCAATGAATTTACATAATCTTTTTCACTTTCAAATGTGCTGGGGCTCAATGCTGCAGCTCACAAACCTGATCATTTATAGAAGATCCTGTTTACTAAATGTCATTTAACATCTTTAGGTGCTAATAATGAGCAAGCATGAAGAAGACAGTAACAAAAGACATGAACAGAACTATAAAACAGATAAAACTTGCAATTTGAGAGGTCTGGCAGGATCTGTACTCCCATTTAACTCACAGGGTTATCAGTATATGTGTTCAGATGTAAACTTCAACCCAGCTCCAGGAGAAGCTGCAAGTTTGACAGATAACACACACACACACACACACACACACACAAAAAAAACTCCTTGACACATTAAAGCAGCAGTTTTCAACTTTTTGGGTGAGCATTCTCTTTAATAATGTGAGCTGTCACCGAGTCTGGTGTTAAAGCAAGCCTCAGATGATCAGCATTTCATTTTCAATGATATAGGGCAGTACTTGAGACTGACAGAGGTGATACTTAGACCATCTACCCACTCAAAGTGAAGTTTAGTAACTGATTTGCTGATTGTAAAAAAAGCAAAAAAAAAAGAAAAAAAAAGGTAATAATTTCCAGACTTAGAGTTTTCAATTCTTTCCACTCATACAGGCTTTTCTCACTGCTGATGACTGTGAGGGCCTCAGTACTTCATCTTACAGGTGGAGGAGGTTCACACTGTCTCAGTCTTCCTGAAGTGTGCACACATTAATTTCTCAGGATGACTGGGCACTAGAGCGGGATGAGAGTGACTGGAAAGAAGTAAAGCAAAAGAGGGCTTTTCTAGGGGAACACTGGTGCATCCTAAAGCACCATTGCAATAAAATCATCATGAAAAGCACCACGCCCTTGTGCCCAAGAAGGTCAATAGCATCCTGGGATGTACTAGAAGGTGTGTGGTTAGTAGGTTGAGAGGGGTTCTCCTCCGCCTCTACTCTGCCTGGTGAGACAGCATCTAGAATATTGCGTCCAGTTCTGGGCCCCTCAGTTCAAGAAGGACAGGGAACTGCTGGAGAGAGTCCAGTGCAGAGCAACAAAGATGATGAAGGGAGTGGAGCATCTCCCTTATGAAGAAAGGCTGAGGGAACTGGGTCTCTTTAGTTTGGAGAAAAGGAGACTGAGGGCTGACCTCATTAATGTTTATAAATATGTAAAGGGTGTGTGTCATGAGAGCGGAGCCAAGCTCTTCTCAGTGACAATCAATGATAAGACAAGGGACAATGGGTGCAAACTGGAACACAGGAGGTTCCACTTAAATATGAGAAGAAACTTCTCAGTGGGGGTGACAGAGCACTGGAACAGGCTGCCCAGGGAGGTTGTGGGGTCTTCTTCTCTGGAGACATTCAAAACCCACCTGGACACCTTACTGTGTAACCTCATCTAGGTGTTCCTGCTCTGGCAGGGGGATTGGACTAGATGATCTTCTGAGGTCCCTTCCAATCCCTGACATTCTATGATTCTGTGTGAAAAGAAGAAAATCCTACCTCAGACTACACTTACTGTCCCAGATACAGAAAGCACAGTTGGAATCCCCTTTTCTGTTTAAAAAAATGAGGCATATGAAGAAACAAGGTATAAGATTTGTGCTACGTCTGATTCTTTATCAAAAACTTAGCTCTTAAAGGAACATAAGCTATTTACCCATACTATAGGTCACAATCAATGATTCATTATTTGTATTTCTGCTTTCATCCCATTACTGATGGTATTTCTACAGTTAACTGATTTTTTTTTTTACAGCAGCAGCTACTCTGTCCTAGCAGTGTTTTGGTTTCAAATTATAAGCTCCTGAAGTACCTCACCCTCATTGCCTTTATGTTTTCTCTTCTTTTACTTTTTCAGAGCTTCGGAAGTATAAGGACCCATGGGCTTTTTTCGTTATAGCACAGCTTCCAGGAAAAGACTTGAAAGGCTTTCGTGATTTGCAATGCCAAATATGCTGGAGTTCATGCTTCCCATTCAAGATTTTTTCAAGACCAGGTTTATAACATTCTTCTCACTTAGCTTGCTTTATCCTACTTTATTCTCTTGACTTCATAAGTGTCTTTATTCAAAGATATTTATAAAGAATTTCAGCTTGGCTAGAGACAACAGAATTTGATGTGAGTTTGACCTTCCTGATTACTTTATTATTGCACTTAATTGTCACTATGATTTACGTATTGCCTCAAATTCAAGTACAGTACATTTTTTTTCACAAAAAGAAACACCTAATGCTGTATAATTTAATCAAAATAACAAATAATGTTATATGCATATATAAATAAGATTCTGTGAGAATTTTGACAACCAACATCTTTATACAAAAAGAGCGTAAAATCATACACATTATATGAGAGTCCTCTAATATGAGACTGTGGCACTAATCAGAACAAAATTTTAACCAATGATGTCACCCTTACAGGATTTCTCTAGACAGCAGAACCTCATATATCACACAACATACACTATGCAACGTAGTCAAGCTTCCAGCTGACTGGGATAATTTTGATTATCCAATAAAATAAATGTTCAGAAAAAAGTCTAGAACTCTGAAAATACATCCAATGGTAACATCTGCACAGATGTAGATTAATAGACTATCCTATAGTTATTTACTTACATGTGTATGTATCTATAAAAGCAAAAACTAAAATCTGGATGTCTTCAAAAGACAACAGATTCCACCAAATTAGGCACATAATTGTACTTATGCGTTACCTCAGGCATAGAAATCCGTGGCAAAGCTTCAGGTGAATTCCGCATATTACTTCAGTAAAGGTAATATGAAATCTTTAGTAAGGCATTTCTATAGCATGCAAAACAAATTAATTTTAAATATGAGGTACCCGCAGTGCTTTAACAGTCTTCTACACAGTAATTAAGTTTATTCCAAATCTTTAAAGCTTCATGGGACATTTGGGTAAGCGCACTGTTAGAAATACTATTTTCATAAGGATCACAGCAGCAAATGTGCTGTGTGGGAGTTTCAGCAGCAGACCCCAAAGACAAAACAATACTACTGAGGAGGAAAACCACCTCTTGTTCTTTATTTCATAATGTGAAGAAACTGTGGAGAGTTTGTTGTTTAATAGCATTAAGTTGCAGGCAAAATCAGCAGTCCTCATACCAAGAGCTCATTTGTTTGGGTCAAGCAGAGAAAATTGTCAAACACAGTTATAAACAAGGCTATAGAGACAAGGCAAATGATGCAGTTACACCAGCTTCCTGACTGTTTTGCACTGAAGTTGACATTGTTCCTGGGAGGTGAGGAATTGGGAAGAAAAGGGTTCTCTAAGGACTTATTTTGGTCTTTCTGTGCTCCTACTCAAGGTAAACAGCAAATCTGGCATAACTGAATAAAAAAGTAATAGAATTCATCAAGCTATACTATCTATACATATATTTTAATACAGCTTAATTAACCCGTAGAACTCACTGTCATGAGATAGCAGCAAGGTTAAAAGATTAATGAGATTCATGATAGTTTTGTAGTGTAAATATGCACAGCTATGTTAGATAGGATACAGGTGCACGACGTACTGCAGTCACCAGGCTGTCATTCACATTCTGTTGCCGGTTAATGAAGTATCACAGAGGATGTTTATTTTTATTTGGGTCTCTCTCACCAGTGTGCAAGAGCACAGGTCAAAATAGGGAGACTAAGCAGAAAAAGCACTAGTTTGTTGTGTAGTAACATCCCCTTTCTTCCTCGCTATCTAGCACCAGAGTAAAAAGGTGCAAGAAACAGTGGAATTATAGTAAAAAGAAAGAGCAGCCTACAGTTATATTACAAGGAAAAACAACATTTTCTTTGCAGGGATATTTTTTTTTTTTTAATTTGTTTTGTTTTAATTCTTCCTAATTTTTCTGCAGAAAGCAATTAATCTCTTACTGTAAACATGAAGACAAACTGCAGAGAGATATCATAGACTCTCAGCTTAAATACAGATATTGACTTTAAACATCTTTGGCTACTGAAGATTCAGATGCATCAGCCTCACCAAGCATGGTTAGCAAAATAATTCTTTTGATATCTCAGTGTGAAAAAGTAGCTTATCTTATTGTTAATGTTCCTATAAAAAATTGATCTTCACCATCTAATAACTTTAGTTTCAAGACACCCTGACATTTTCAGTATGCAAAGCCAACAGCTTTTATGGCAAATGACCACAGGCATGACAAAGCATGAAAAATATGATGTCTCTACTAATTAATTTCAAAGAAGACAGGATTTCACTTCCTGTAATTACACTGCAGGAATTAATGTTGCAATACTCTGACCAGTGCTGTTTCCACATGGAGCCTGGTAACCATACAAAACCTGCATGTATATGAAGAGCATAAAGAATGGGTGGAGAATCACACAAATTGACACTCAGCCAAACCAAGAACCGACTGGAATTATAAATTTGTTACCTGAAGTTGATATATCTATGACCTATATATATACGCCTAGGAAGAAACAGATTTTGAGTGTATCTATAATGATCAGTCCTGCACAGACAATAAAAGGTCAGCTACTGAATGTAACTGGTAAAAGCAGGACTCATCATATTTCACGCTGATTTCATTTTTATATTTATTAAAACCAATAAAAAACCATTGTAAGTATTGAACAACAGATCATATAATAATTTCTGCTAAATGGAATAGTCCTTTTTATAGCATATCATACTCTTTGACTTTCTGTGAAAGGCCAGTCATAGTACTTCTAACTCTTGATGCTGGCATACAATCAATTGCTTGTGGTCAAACTAAGGCATAATTCTAGAAAGTCATCCATTCTCCACACAAACATTTCCAGGAACAGAGAATATTCCTGACACAATATGTAATTTTTCTTAATGTTAACGTGTTTCGTGCTTTATTATTATTATTATTCCTCTCTCCAGTCTATAAACACTGGATCCCTTGATCTTTTTTCCTTTTTCTCCTTTCAGCTCAGAAAATACCTAATTCATAGTCCATGGGTGCCAGTGGAAAGTCTCCCTGTGTATATCACTAGAAGTTTCTCATTCTCTGTCATTTTTTAGTGTTTTCTCTCTATATATATGTATGAATAATAAACAAGCCTCCTGACAGACTGGCTATCAAAATACTCAAATATGAAATTTTAGAATTAGAGAAAAAAAAGAGCAAATAATTCGTATTCCAAATCTACTCCATTTTCCTGGGTTTTAAGCGAAACCCATTTTATTATGTTTTCAAATCACATGTTAGTCACAAATCAAAACATCTGAGAGGAACCTAAATGAAACATATTTTTAAATAAAGGTGTTATTTAAGATGTCATAAAAAGATATACACATCTGCAACCCCACACCAGTTATTTCCACCGCAGTGTTGTTTAAATGAAAACCACTGAGCTCTTTGGTCTGGCTCAAATACAGGATCATTTCTAGTAGCACTTCCTTAGCTACCACATTGGATGGAAGCTGGTGGGAAGGAGAAGCTGAAACACAAATTGTGTAATTTCTGTTAGGTTATGTGAGAAAAGATTGCCTATACACACACAGTTGAGCAGAGAGAGAGAGTTACAGAGGAGGAAGCCCAATTCTTAGTAATACCCTGCCCCAGCTCCTTGCAGTCTTGGCCAGCCATACCGTGCACAAGATCTATGCAGTTTGTCATGTCTTCTCATTAAAATCCATTTTCTTGGATAACGCACTCCCTGTTCTATGTGCATGTATGCTCCTAATTCATACCAGCTTTTTTGGCTTCTTCTAACTCTAATCAGTACAACATTACTGCCTTGCTTCAGCCAGTTCAATAGCATACAGATATGCCATAAATTGCAGCAAAGTTAATCAGTTTAAAATAAAAACAACAACAAAAAAGGCTTAAAAAAGAGGTCATTTCATAAAATGAGGTTTAAGTATCACCAAAGGTGCTTAAAGTAATGGGTTGAAAACCTCCTCTTTGCAGAGGGACAGAAAAGAGCAGTTGAAGTTTGGAGTGGAAGAAGCACACAAGTTAAATTATACCTGCTGTAGTAGGAAAGCATAACATGAAGCCACAGCCTCTCATAGCTTGGTGGAACACACTCTTGGCTTGGTGGTAATTTGTTTTGCGCTCTTTGGCAACTTATGTTGAGAAATCTGTTTGAAGCAAATTTTGCTTTGCCAGAACAGTTTAAGAAGCAGTCAGGCATAAAGAATATTGTCTAAGGAATAGATCTAAATCTACTGGATTCACTCCTTTCTGACAGTTAGTGTTTCTTTGCATTATAGAGAGCACTGTTGCTTATCACCAAAAAGACACCAGTTATGTTCCAAGTTCCTTTTAGATTTCTGGTTAGTGCTGACATATTCTCTGTGATGACTGTCCATCAGTCTAAATTACCTGCATCAGTAATTAAGGAAACACTAACATCATACATTTATGTGTGATGCCTGAACTAGAATTGGTTCTGGAATTTTAGGACTACCTCTATTACTTTAAAACAGTATTTTAACAATACTCTACAAACTTATGAATCTGAAGAATAAAACCTATGTGGGGATCTGTAAGGGAATTGAAATTTCAATGGCAATATGTTTATTATATTAAAAACCAAAAGTCATTTTGATACCAACATGTTTTCATTGTCACTTAGGGAAATACTTTAAATTCCAGCCAATTAGGAAGTAAAATAATGCTTTATATATTAAAAAAAGAAAAATAATAACTTGAAATATGTTCCATGAATGTGGAAAATGTCCAAATTACATTCTTTAAGCATCTTTTGAATCATAGACCAATCTGATGTAGTTCCTAGACTCTTATTCTACAGTTGTCGCAATAGACATTTGTAGAAAGCCATTTGATTGTTAAAGTCTTTTATATACTACAATTTTCTTTTAGCAATAAATACAAAGTCGATATCTTCTATGACACATGATAAAGTATTGAATGCTATAAGTAGGTCTATAGAAAATGTTGCATATGTGAGAGAAAGTAAAAACTGACAGAAATATTCACCAGTAAGAACATAATCTATTTCTGGTGGAGACAGTTATTCAAGTTTTGCTGAAAAGTCCACGTAGAAGCAACTTTCTTGTGAGTTCTTGTTGCCAGTTCAAGGTTTTGAATTTTATATAGATATTAATCTTAAGCTGTTATTTAAACTGTTATTACAAAAGACAAAAATAATGTACTTTTAAAATAATCTAAACATACAAGTACCTCCTATGAATTGTGACTGTTCTTTGCTATCCCTTTAAATCTTTGATTTAGCAATGTACTTAAAGTATTTAATTTTAAATATATGGATAGTCCCATTAATTAAAGGTTAAATATATGCTCAAAGCTGAATTTTTAGTGAATATAAATCTCCAATAATAAATGACAAAATATCTAAGAAACAAGTTGAGTACCTGAAATGTTTATTAAAGCAGATCTTAATAATATAGAAGTTACTATTAGAAAAAAAAAAATCCTTTTGAAATAATAAATACAGCATTTGCATGAAAGATCTTCTCTAACCACCATTTAATGTAAGTTAGATGTGACCATAAAACTTGTGCTCAGGCAAAAATCAACCGAAAGCTAATGACACAGCCTGAATTTTGAGTCCACAGATGATTAATTGTTTGCTCTACTAGGAAGAACAAGTTCACCTCTGATTTATATGAAGTAGAATTTTTCAAACCATAAATTAGATTTGGACTTTAAAATATTGAGTGTAGTTTAACTTGGGAGGGCATGTTGGGGAGGATTATTATTGTTTTTTTCTTCATCATAAAAAGTCATCGTAGAAATCACAGAAGTTTTCTGAATTTGATTAAAATAAATAATAAAAACTTCTAGTAGCTTTTTCACAGGATCTTTTTTTTTAAAAAAAAAATGGGTTTAATTTCATTCTCAAAACATTATTGAAAAGTTCTAAAATGTGCTGGTTTGACTGAAAGTGAGTTAATTTTCTTTATGCAGTTAGAAATTTTTTCATAGCTAGCACAATCATTGTTTGGGTTTAGTTTGAGAACAAGAAGATAACACCCCAGGACATAATTAATGTTTTTCTTCAAGTAACTTTCCTGTGTATGTGAGTTGGAACAAAGAGAATGCAAGAGTTTACTGTTACCTTAGTTGTTGTCTTCTGGGAGCTGAGGCGATTTCTGAGCTCTCTGCCCACAGGTGTGAGGCAGCTGGGAAGGGGGGCATAGATGGGCCAATCAGACCTTGACTGACATCCAGACTGATTAATAAGAATATTCCATGCCATTAGTGTCACACTTGATATTTAAGGAGAGGCGGATTTGGGGGCTAGGAGGATGGAAGCAGAGATGGAGATTTGTTCCATTTCTGCTCCTTTCTGGTGGAATTCTGTTTGCGGGTTTCTTTTCATTCAACCTTTCTGCCATTTTGCAGTGGCCTCTAGGCCCATCTACCTTTTCCTCTCTTTCCCTGGGATCTCTATTTGGGACCAGTGTGCTCCTTTCTGGGACTGGCTGCTTGGTGTGGATGGAGTTGTGAGGAATTGCATTGAGTATCTTTTAGCTTATACTCTATTTCCATTTTATACATATTATTATTTGCAGTGGTAAATAGTACGTATGTATTTTTTTTAACTGTGTTTATCTCAATCCATGAGGTTTTCCATTCCCTTTCTATTCTCTCCTCTATTTGGGGATAGTAGGAGGGATTGAGTGAGCAGTTATCACAGTTGTGATTGCTAGCTCATGTTAAACTGCAACATAAAAACCCCTATATCAATATTTCTTTTGAAAAACAGCCCAGAGGTCTCAGCCTGTTAATCTACTGGAGTTTAAATCATGCCTAGAAGGGCATAATGTCAATGTCCAGACAGAACTGCACAGATGTTATGATTTTAAGAGGGAAAAAAAAGCTGCCTTATTTGGAACATAAATAGATGTTATGGTGCCTAAGTTTAGCTAAGAATTTTTCTAGGCTCCCCAGTGACTGAATCTTAATTTTTCCATGATGATGCAAAACAAGAGGCCTGCTTATTGCACCATTTCTCAACAATGATCTTTTCCACATCACTATGCTATTTATAGAACGAGTAACTGCATCGATAGACTGCCTGACAACATTTGTTAATTAAATATTTTTTCCACCTGAAAACTATGAATGCAGGTCTGTTTTTTTTTTTTTTTTTCTTCTTTTCTTATTTATTATGTCCTTGCCCTGCAAACTTAGTACCAATGAATACCACTCCTGAATACCACTCTCTCATGAGTTTCTTGCAATACAACCTCATGGCAGTTAGACCAAAATAAAATAAGGGAGTTTGTGTTCTTGGCAAGGATTCAAACCAATGAATCTTTGAAAGACACAAGGACAAAGTTATGAGTTAATAAATCTATAAATAAGATACCCTTTCTTCAGGGTACCCAGTTCCAACATGGGAAATTACACAGCGCTGTCTCCACTTCTCTCCAACTCCTTCTCCAGCCTTCCAGGATAGAAACAGAGAGGAAGAAACGTGAATTTCAGCTTGACAGTGAGGAGAGACAAGAAGACTAAAAAATCCGGTTCCATGATGCAGACCTAGCCATCTGTTTCTGCTAGTGGAAAAGGCCATGCTCTAGCAACAGAGGCAGCAATTAGGCCACACACAGCATCTAATTTTCTGCCCAGTCTTTCAAGGGAAAGTTTGGCTTTGCAAAGAACTAGAAACCAACTGCAGCAGGCAAAACATGTGCCTAGAGTTCAGATTAGGTTTCATCCCCTCAACGAACTTTGAATTTAAGGATTTTCCTTGTTCATTTATGTGCAAGTTGCCCATAAACTGGTAAGCAGCTTGATTAATTGGCAGCAAATAGCTATTGACATGGGTTTCCTTCAACTTAAATATAAGAAAGCCAAATACACACAACAAAGAGATTACACCAGCAGGACTGATCATCAGGGTAACAAGTCAGTCAATAGCTATGTGAAAAGCTAACAGGGGGCCACACAGATCAGTTCAGCTTTAGTTATACCGACACTTCTGTTCTTCCCTGATGTTAAAAGGCTGAAAAGTAGGGAGGAAATGGACTACATATATGCATTTTAAAGGCATTTTTATGCACTTAAAGTACTGAAAAGCAAAACCTAAACACAAATGTTTTCTCTTCTGCTCAATTTATACCTTAATATGACTTCTATGCTAATGAAGACTGATGGCTTAGCAAAATAAACCGTCATTTTACCGTGCTACTGTCCATGACTACACCACCGATTCGCTCTTCTTTCATTCTTTTTGCTCATCTCTCTTGTATTTATGTATTTAGGTGAAGGAGCCTAAATACTCTGTGATAAGTATTTGTTGTATTTTTCCTCCATGGAAGTTCTGAGGGGTAGAACAATTCTGTTGACTACCATATTTATAACATCTCTAACATCTTGGGGAGGCACTAGAAAGGGTTGGAATTTGGCTAAATATTTCACTTCCAAAATTCTCCTAAGCACAACCTGACAGAAGGGAAAAAAAAAATCTCTCAAATATAAAAAATGTAAACCAAATGAAGCATTTCCTATTTGTTTGTATAACTAAATATAGCTCAAAGCAGGATGTTCTCCCTTAGAAAATTCCTTTGAGAGAGACCAGCTAGCAAGCAACATCTTAGCCAAATACTATTAGAAATGGCTAAAACTACTGCCTGCCAGTTTTACATGATCAGAAGTCTTAATAATAGTTAGCTTGGGAGTTTACTTGTAATAAATAATCAACTTCTTCATGCACCCAAGCTCCATTTCAAGGTTCAATGGTTCAAAAAGTTCCTTGAATATTAGGCATATTTTAAGATAAAAACCAGACAAAAGGTTGAACAGTGAGAAGTAAATGGATTTGAAAAAGAGGGAATTGATTTTTACTATTCAGCACATATTCTAGATCACAAATTAATTAAGCCTGTGTATTGTAGCACAAAATAGATTACGTATGGTTTTACTTCATGGAGTAAATTTAGTGTGTAACATTTAAGATGAATCAAAAGTCAATTTTTGCCCAAATTACAGTATGAGCCTTTTATTCCTCACCAAATTATAACTGTTTAAGACTTAAACCACCCTTTCTGTGTTTACAGAATGATATGGATGAGTCTAAGGCACAAAACTGTGGAACTTGTTCCATTATCCTTTTGGACTTTAACAGGTTTTGGTTTTTTGTGATCGGTGCTTGCTGTCTTCCATTCTGAAGCTTAGGGGCATGAAAGTATAATTAAAATACATCGCTGGAGATGAGAAACAGATAAATTAATTGGCTTGGAAGCCTAATTTATATTCTTTAAACATTTATGAGGATGCTAAAATGAACAAAGGAATATGTCTCCAAAAGAATCATTATCACCTTCATTGTAACTTTTTATGCTACTTTTGAAAAATCTCGTGGTATCTAATCATATGCTGTAAATAATGCAGAGTTAATTATAATTTGCCACAAGGTGATGTCTCAAACTCTGGAAGGCTTCCTTTAGTGAAATCATAGTGTTGACAAGAAGCAAAACCGTCTTCATAAATCCAGTAGGATATACATTTGTGTTTCTTTTTTAAAACAAACCAAACCAAACAAAAACCCCTGTTCTAAGTGTTAGAAGCTTGAAAAAAACTATTATTCCTAAAGATGTTTTTTGCTTCCTCATCATAAACCTGATTAGTAAATTATTTCAAACTTCAGTATTTGGAAAAAAAATCCTTATTGCAAGTGTTAGTTCTAATGAAATACAGATGGCAAAAATTCAGCTTTGCCTCCAAAAATAACTTAAGGGTACATATGCATCTACTCATCTGGGAAGCGACAATGTCAGCACTGGGAAGAGGATGAGCAGGTATGGGAGGCTGCAGGTTTCATGGCAGCCAGACAGGAGTAAACGTGGGTCAGAACAGCCAGTTTGCACAAAGCTGGGGCAATAGTCCCAGTAGCTCATTTCTATTTCGCCACAGCACTGAAGGTTGGTTCTCACCCTTGAGATGTGGAAATGCAGTTGCACCTGTGGTGCAGGTTGGCCTTGCAGTGATTCCAACCAAGCATTAAGTGCCAAAACATTTTTAGAAAAAAAATCCGACATTCTGTTCAGAAGAGACAGAGGACAAGTCAGCAACTGCGCAGTGTGGGTGTTTAGTTAGTACAGGACTTAGCTACCTACCATTTTTTTCTTTCGAACTCTGCCTAGAGCAAGGTAGAAGCCACTAGTTACCCAGAAGTTATGTCTGTTACACACAGGCAGAGAGTCTTAAACCTAATTCTGCAGGTCTGTTAAAGCCAGTGTCACTGCTAAAGCCGGTGACAAAATTCCCACTGAACTGAATTATGGAAAAGAACGTGGTTGTGTTCATTTAGAGCAGGGAGTGTCATAAAATACATATGTATTTAACAGCACTTTCCCTGATGTAATTAAATCTGAGGTAAGAATTGTGTCCAATACCTTTTTTTTTTTTTTTTTTTTTTTTTAATTTAAATGTCATTCCACAGCATCGTAAGAGTTACCAGAATTCACATTTTTCTTTGTACTTTTTAGGAGTAATGCAGCTTCCAGTAGCTATTTGGATGCTTGATTAGAGAAAGTGTTTCATCTTTTTTAGTGCTTCATAAAACTGGACGAGAATATAAATGCAACACAGTTTATCTCTGTTTAGTTGGATTTGTTACTAAAGGTTCACAAATTTTTGTGGAAAAAGTTTATTAACTGCTTGTAGTAATATATGTCCACTTATAAAATAAATGCTTTTATATTTGCAAGTTTTTCCCACCTTTCTTACTACGTTATGGAAATACAAATCACTATTTAAAACAATTTGAGAAGAGGAATGTACTATTTAGTTTCATTTTTATTGCCAAGCATATTATTGTAGTGGACCTGAGCTTGAAAGTATTTCTCCTTGTTTTTACAGCATGCTGAGATGGCCAGCTATTTTTCAGTGTGTTGGCAAATAGAGCTAAATTTACATTAAACTTATTATTTCCATAAGTCTCACTCTATAAATTTCTGGTCATTTTGATTACTGCAGAACAATTTTCCTAAAAGTTTCCCCCTCCTTGTTTTTCTTATGATGCAAATCAACTTTTTGAAACTAGACAAAAATCAGAGGTCATTTTAAATATGCAGACAGTGTAGCTTTTTTGGACACAGGAAAAAAATTGATTAGATTACTCTTTATTACTCTTGTTTAAATAGTCTAAATCCCAGCAAAGTGCCATTTAATCCAATATTCTATTTTGAAGAAAGACTAAGACATGTACTGAAGATTATGACACCATAGAGTTGAATGTTACTCTTTTCCAGAACACAGCTGTTTTGGAGAGTTCTAAATTAGAGGTTATACTTGGTTCTTATGTGTAGTAAGTCTCTGCCTGTCCTGTGGACTGTATAATACCTCTTTGATCTTATTTGTGGTTTTAGTTGCACATCTCCAAAAATAAGACATTTGGCAAGTTAAACAAGCATTGCCCCAAAAATACTAAGTTTCTTGGCTTTTTTAGAAGGATACTGGATAATCTCACTGGGTTCCCTTATCCAGTTGCAGTAGAAAAATAAATCTGTGATTAATTTTATTGGTACCACTTATGTTTTTATACAGCATGTCCTATTATCCACCCTTTCCTGAAAAGCTGACTCAGCCTCTCAGGATTGAAGTCATATTCCTTTGAAAATTCTATGAAGGAATTAAATAATTATTAAAAATTATATTTGAACATAACCCAACATCTTAGTATTCTTGATTGTTCACATCAGTCTGGGACTGCCCTTTTAAAATCCAGAATCTTCCTTAAACAGGCAGCCCAGTCATATACTATAAACTTTTCTAGTTTAACTGCAATGTGGGATCCTGCAGAAGACTGAGAAGACATTGAAATAATCCTTGTGCACACACTAGTGATATCAGCTCAGGAAACACTTCTTTCTTTTCCCTATCAAAGTGGGATTTTCCTTTATGAAGGCTTAAATAAAACTAAAATGTCACAAATGTTGCTTGGAAAGTAAGGGAAAGCAGGGAGAGAGAAGATACATCTAAAAACTCCACCTTTTTCGTAGCCAACCAATATGCAAATTTTGGATGTTAAATATCAAGTGTCTTTATAGAGAGGATATAGTTGTGAATATCCAGCATATTCAAGAGAACATCCACCTCTGTGTGGAAATATCTTAAACATTAAAAAAGTCAGGCACACACATTGCAAGCTATCCTCTCAGCTGTAACGAGAACATCAGAGGTAGTTCAACTCTCACTTTTTGCTTTAGATGTAAAATTCATAGACAATATAGCTATACCTTTATTATTTATTCCGAGCTCAGTGCCAAAAGAGTTGAACATATTCTTCAACATCTGAATTTCCTGGACAATTTTGGCAATACATTGTTAAGCCTTCAAACATTCTCCCAGGTTTTGGTCCACAGGCATGTATCTGGCCCAGTTAAAACCAATTTCTGCGCCTTCTTGCATAGCACCCTAAGGCACTGAAAACTCAATTTTATATTATTGCTGAACTGCTTAAGTTATGCTGTGAAATTTGATATGCAGTATTCTTTGTGATGATCATGTTGTTTCTTCCCATACATCCATCTCTGAGCAAACCTAGCCAAACTACAATCTACTACACACTCCATAAAGGGAAGAAATAGTTCAGTAACATAACTTAAAAGAAAGACAACCTATAGACCTTCAGTCTGGGTGTCTATGACCAGGCAGTATTCCTCTGAATTCTGAGAACACTAACAGCAGAATTGCAGTAACCATAAGATCAGGGCACATTCTGCCCTGCTCCCTTACCCTCTCGTTAATGCTACCATAACAATTTTATTACTGGTACATTACAAATAAAGAAATAAATATTATATTTCACACCACTAAACATGCCAGAGCTTGCTTGTTCCCATTTATTATACAAGAAGCTGGTGGAACTCTTCAAACTCTGAGCTTTTTGTAACAGACATTTGCATTCATAATTCCATTTTGACAAATGTCCAATAATTATATACGAAAGGCAGTTCTAGGATTGGCACCTACTCCAAAGGTAGGTTGCAAAAGGGAGATATGTCTTAGGAATTTCCTCAAGAGACCAACCATTCCTATAAGAATTCTATATCTACTTGTAAAATTTCTAAAGGTCAACCTAAAGCTAAAGCAAATATACCAACTTTGGACTGAATGGGAGAAAAAAAAATCTTTCCCTGAACTTTTAATCACCTCTAAAACTATTCCCTCAATTGCTTTTAAATTGGAAAGTGCTTAGTTATGGAGCGTAGCGGAAAGTACGGCCAGGCCTTTAGCTTTTTTTTTTACCTATTATTTTTATCTTTTTCCTTTAGAGAAATATTGATTTTTAGTTTATGCCTATAAAAACTATAAAAAATAGTTACTTTAAAAGACACAATCCACCAAATATTAAAAATTATAATATGGAATTAATAAATAATCTAAATAGCCTATAAATATTATTCTAAAGATATTATTTTGTTGGTGAAATATCTAAATTTGCATGTTTGGGAAAAAATGAAAAGAAAAGTTTGGTATTTTATGCTCATAACATTAATATCAATTTTAAAAAGCACTTGTAGGACACCAAACTTCCAAGGCTTTGTATATACCCATTTTTCTGTAAGTCTGTATACCTATTTCTGTGCAAATATGAGAAAATTTATCTGCACAGACAAATCTCTGTTGACATATGTACAGTAACCAGCATGTATCCATGTGGTATTCATAGAAGGAGCAGATACAAATACTGTCTGAAATTTTGTTTATCCTCTCCTCAGTCTTCTCTCACTTTTGTGTGATGCTTAGCCAGACCTTCATTTGTAGGATTTTGGGAAAAATTTGGATCAGGGAAAAACATCCTGTTCTATTTACAGAAATACTGTGCATAGGAGAGTAGCACTGTGAGGAAAACTCTGTATTTTGTGAAAAAGGTACACAGGTATCAGACTAGCGAGAAAAGAGTTTAGTTGCGAATGGTATCTAATTTCTCCCATATGTGGTATCGTAGTTTTGGTAGGACCATGCAAAGTAGGATCTGGTGGTGGATCAGATATACTAGCAAGTGCAGTTTTCTGTCCTTGAAGTTAGAAATGGCTTTTAGCCCTGAATGAATGTCTGTAAAATACATTCCTATCCACTGACCAAAAAGGTGCAATGTCAGCTCCAGACTCAGAGCTGGCAATTCCTCATAACAGTAAAATCCTCACTTATTTTTAATTTGTGTTAATGTTGAAAAATACAGAAAAAGGGTATCAGGAGTTTGTAGTGGGCTACATGCGTCACAAATGATACAGATAGCTGAATTGTATCTTTGTGTGTATGAAATCCGCATTGATGATAAGCTGTTTTCAAACACATAAGAATTTGAGTATGACAATCTATATTTTGTGAAATTGTGCAAGAACACTAGAAAATCACTGCTGAACCTGGGACAGCTGTTGTAGCTTCCATTAACACCACTTTAAAGCATCAATGATTTCAGCAGAAGGCAATTTAAGGCAGAGACAACTATTCATTAAAAGCTTAAAAAATGCAGAAGTAGTTATAAACCGGAATAAGAATACTATTAGTTTCCTTTTGAGACATGGAGTTCAATTTTTAGCAATGGAATTATGGAAAATTATGGAAAATTATGGAAAATGTTAGGATAATCTTCAAATACCTCTGAAGATTCAGGACTCTTTCTACCCCTCTATAGTTAGCTTTTGCTCTGAGTGCTTGCTAGAAAAATGTTCATTTATTTTATGTATGAAAAAGTTTGAAGTGAATCCAAAACAAATGTTATTTTATTTCAATAGAATGCTGACACCTCATCAATAGGTATCTAATAATTGCCACATCCGTTTACATTGGTATAGGGAATGAAACACAACTGAAGGTCTGCAGATGAAAGAAAAGGATAGGTGGTAAAACAGCAGGACATCAGTGAAAGAATGAGACATAACACAGTATAGGTGTTGGTTTTTTTTTTTGTCTTTTATACAGTAGAAATAAATAAAATAAAACAGAGATAAGAAAATAAAAACCTGTAATGCTTGTGAAAAACATATCGGTAACACCTTAATCTGAGTTGTGCCACCATTCCAGAAGAACATAAACTATCGATATTAAATGCCAGGAGGAGTCAGAACTCGCATGTCTGTGCTTCCAAGTGCACACACTGTTGCTGCATGCTAATCAAAATTTCTTATGTTGCCATAGAACTGTGGAAGATAAATAAAAGAAAAGCAGGGACAAGGGATTTAATATACTTCATGCACAGTTGATGTATTGGTCTTCCAGTCTGCCATTCCTAGAGATGAACAAAGGAGAACAATAATCTTTGAGATTTGCAGTAATAGCTGACCTGCTGTATATCCAGGGTGGGAAATAAAATCTTTATTCAGTATGCGTATCATGCAACTTGTGTCCTGTATGTCCTGTGCTAAGCAGTGATAATGGGCAGGTTTGTTGTTTCTTTAAGAAAACAGTAACTAACATTATAGTTTGTTAAATGTTTTCTATAGGTATTCACCCTGGAAACACAATATGTCACTGACATCTAATACAGGCTACTCCATGAGTATGACTCCATATCAAAAATTTCCCTAGTTTTTCTTCTCCACCTACCACAGCTTTTATTCATAAGATTCCTGCCAACCTAATTGCACTCATCTAAAAAGCTATTGCCCCTCCTTGCTTGTACTCCTCCACCTGAACTTGTTTTTCAACAATATTTCTACTCTCTGCAGAGCTCACCCACAGTTCTGCAGCATTCCAACTCCTCAGGGAAAGACATAATTAATCTCTTTGGTAGTTGTGGTGGGTGTTTGGTGGTTATTTTCTTTTTGTGGTTTTCTTGGTTGGTTGTTTGGTTTTGGTTGGTTGGTTCATTTGTGGGGGTTTTTGTGTGTGGTTTTTTTTTTTTTTTTTTCTAGGAGAGCACTTGTTTCTGATAGCAGATTTCCCCCGCCTTGTCTACTGCAAGCTTTCTTTTAAATAAAACACAGTCATTTCCAATGTGTGTCACTTTCCCAGATTACTTATAATGCAGATAGTCAACCAAAGTAACAAGCTTGGAAACATTCCCTGGCAAAGTTCATAACTGCAGAGTTTGGATGCTATATTTATATTTATTCCCATACCTTGAGCATTACATGGACAGATGGGAAGAGACACAATAATACAGGAAGCAGCAAAATTTAAGGTAGAGACAGAACAACAGAACTAGAGGAGTCTTTTATCAAGGAACCAGACAAAAGCAAGCAAGATCTTCTTCACATACGAAAAACATTTGACTGCATCTTCTGCCGCCTTCTCTGCTCATGGTGATGAATCTTCCCCTGTGCGTGCCTGAACCCCATGCCAAACTGCTGTATGTCTGAAGCCACATTGTCAGCTATAACTAATAGTTCTTGCTGCAGAGGTGTTGCTGACCTAAACTTTTTCTGACAGTGGTTTCACCCCATTCACATTATTGGTTTCTCCTAGAAAGTGAATGTGTCAGATGTGATTGCTGTAGTAAGGTGATGCATGCAATTCAGCTGCTTATAAAATCAGTCCTGTTCTCAGCATGGATGTTTCAGCAAATGTTATGTCAGATGCATATCAAGTATTTCATTTATCAGAGATGTACATCTTTAACAAATGCAGCCAAATCCGTATCCAGCCAAACATGTGAATGGAAATACAATCAGTTTATTATGGGTTTTCTTACACTAGAGATATATTCAATTCGCTAGGTGATTTATTTGCTACTAAGAATGATGTATGTGATGTTGTGGATGATATGCCTGACTTAGTTCAGCACCTGACAAATCCAATTCAGTAGGTGACACAAGGTATTATTTTTGCAGAAATATATCTGATGTACTAGGTTGTGAATTTGATACAAATTAGGTCTTTTTCTTTGTTGAGCAATGCTTCATTTTTCTCCTAAAGTATTTGACTGTAAACTATGTAGTATATACATGTCTTTCACATTAAATGCTAATTATTGCCATGTCCATTATACTGTGTAACATTCATTCAGCCTTTTGAATGCTGAGATGAACAATAAGCAGTGACAGAAGGATTGCTTTCAAAGGGTGCTTTTGACACAATATGTGAAAGATGGATATCAGATTAGCTAAAAGAGAAACACGGAACATCTTGTCTGCTAGCAACCAAAACCAAAAGCCTTTCTGCAACATTTCAATGAACTTTCAGTAAAAGTCTGCAAAAGTATCAACTCCACCTCTGAACATACTGGTTTGGAAGTGCCTGCTACAACAGGAAAAAGTAATCTTTCATGAAGATCAGTGATATTTTTTATTAGAGTGATTTTTATATTTTAAAGCCATCCTGGACCTGTGCACGCACGTATACTAAACCAAAGGTATAGCACCTTCCAGGATGACATGATCCTCTTCAACCTTTTCAACAACAACAACAGTGAAAATAACAAAATCCTCCATTCATCTTACATTAGAGTTTTGACATTGCTGCCATCAGCAAGACAGAAGCATTAGCAGAAAGGAAAGCTAAAGGTATCATCTGTTTTTTGTAAAGTCCTTGCATCTATAATGTATTCATTGCTGGCTATGCACAGAGAAATGCATAGAGCCTGGTTAAAACAGTTTATGTTTTAGGAAGTGAAGCAATGTGTGAAGGTCAGGGAAGAAGCAGATCGTACAAAACCCACAACTTACATAAAAAAGTAATGGAGAATGTGTCTTACTGAGGCACATTTTACCTAACAGCCTGGTTTGTTCAGACCATGCTTTGCCAAATCCAGTGCATAGAACTACAGATTTTCACTAACGACCTCAGAGTTTAACTCAGAGATGGACAAACTTTGTTTCATTTGCACTAACCAGATAAGGCATTTTCCTGCACAATTTTGAATCTAAAGACAGTGTAGAGAAAGGAAGGTCAATTTTTTTCATGGCATATAGCAGACCACGCTTCATACCTACTTTCTATGAAGGAGCTCCAAGTATACCAGTGCTTTAATATAGAACTTAAGGATTAAAGGCTATCCTTATGATTTTTTTAAATCCATTTACATTCAAAAAGCCAGATTTTATTAGAATGAGTTGTGAAACTGTTAACTATTTAGATAGACTATATCTAAACAGACATAGTCAAGATGACCATGAAAAACAACAGATAAAGAGCTTAAAGTCTGTGTTGCTATGCCTGTCTCCCATTGTGCCCCTGCAAGACAAATTTTCATTTTTAATCTTGTTTTTGTTCAGATCAATAGTTTTCTAGTTTGCAGCAATTGCTTCATAAAACCCTCTAGGTCTTCTGTCTCCTCTGAGGCTTGACTGTGCCTCTGTTCCCTGCTTCTCTCAAGTCTTTCAGATTTTCCGCTTAAAATGTAGTCTCCCAAATCTTTTCTGCAAGTCTTCCCCTGCTTCTTCTTCTGCCTACCACGCCACATCCTCTTTCCCAAATATTCTCAGCTGTTTTTCCCAAAATCAGACACTGACTTTTTAAAAAAAGTCTAACGCAGAAAATTAGAGTAAGGAGGTATGTTAGTTCCTTCAACACATTATGAACAATAATTCACTATTACATTTTTAGGCTCCAGCACAATTCATGTATTAGAGTTACCTGACTTGGGTCCATGTTGAAAAAAAAATTCTCACTTCAATTTAATCATGATATACATTACTGTAGTCTACTCTCTAATAATAATAAAAAAAAAAAGTGAAATGAAGCAAGCTTAGATTTTCAGTCTAATTCTACCAATCAAGAAGAGGTTTTTTATACTACATATTCCTACTTGCAGCTGTTAATCTCATAGCAAAACATCTTGTACTTAGAAAAGCTGTACCAACAAGCTGTTTGACTTTTTTTAATCACATGCTGCTTGCTGCTACAGATACCCTGAAAGAAATTTACCAGTAAGAAAGAAAAGAGTGTTAATGAATGACTCTTTACATCCAAGCCCTCTGAAAATAAACACTTTCTACTTTGACCAATATACCAGAATCTGGCAGAGTTCTTCTCCAGAGCTGCTGGATTCAGCTGCAGAGCCATAACCCCAGCACAGAAAGTGAGAGATCAGGCATAACCAAGATATTCAGTATACAATTCAGAGAAACAACTGCAAAACTGTATTTCCTTAAGGAATGTGCTCAAAATATTTGAGACATTCAAAACTCAGCTGGATGCCTTCCTGTGTAGCCTCATCTAGGCATTCCTGCTCTGGAAGGAGGATTGGACTAGATGATCTTTCAAGGTCCCTTCCAATCCCTAACATTCTGTGTGAAAACTCCAGCAGAATTATGGTACAATCAAAATCCAATTACAAGTACTTAGAAACAACACTTTAACAAGTAGTCTATACTTTGCCTACAACCTTATCAATCTCTTCTCCTAGCACCTCAAAGCATTACAAGGTCAAAACCCCTCTATCCTCACCCATTTTCTTCTCCCAGGAGAAGAGACCCATATTTTTATCTATCGGTTCTGATTGGCCTCAAGCTGTAAATACCCCCACCTAGCTGTTAGCTTATAATTAGGGCAATTAGCCTCTGCCTCTCTGGGCTTGCTGCCAGCATAGTCCAGTTGATTTTTCCCCAAGGAAACAGAAAGCTCTGTGAGTGGAAAAAGGCTGCAGTCACAAGCAAACAGAAATACAAGATGAGAGAGTCCAGTATGATGCACTCTGCTACATTATTTGCTCACTGATCTTGCTCAGGAATATTCTTTTATGCAACAGAAGCATTCCCTGTGCATCAGAAGGTTTCAGTCCAATCTGTTATCACCACAAGTGCAACCTGGAAGATATTTTTCTGCCTTATAACATCTGTTATTCAATCTGCTTCTCACCTGACACAGGTTAGACCATTGATTTTTTTTTTTTTTTTCCTAATGTCTAAAACCAACACTGTAATTCAGCTACTATAAAATCTTTGTTTTCTTTGCCAAGCACTTAGAGGAAAGTCACTGTTACCACACTTTGATTACCGAATCAGTTTCCTCAAGGAACTTCAAATTAAACACTGGAGATTTTTAAAAAAGAAACACCTCCTCGTGGGAAGCCATAAAGTAACAGTCACATAAGGTTTACTATAAAGTATTGTACAAGAGCTGAGCTTAGCCTAAAGATACACTTGAAAAGCTGCATATTTTTAAGCATTTAGAGCTGATAAAAATGTGTTTTTATCTGTATACGCTAAGGAATAAACTTTGACAAAAGGAAAAATGTATTTCTGAATATCTTATGTTGCATCCTGCTGTCAGCAGTTTATTGCTGGCTGAAATGCAATTTACAAACAGTGAAGATGGATCTAACAATTCATATCATTATAGTCAATCTATTTTTGTACTAGGTAAATTAAATTTTAGTTTCTAGAAAACTGCCTGTTAGATATAGGATTTTCCTTTATGGACTCTGAAGGCTATTTTATTTCTTCAACTCAGCTATTACTTCAGAAATATTTGCCTCTAGCAGTTAAGAAAAGAGGCTCAATATAACGATTTCTATCAGGTAAATGTAATCTAGAAATAAGATCACATGCAGTTTGTGCCTAAACAGACTGAACAAGTTCTTGTCTTGTTATTACATTCTTGTGACATAATTAATTGTGTAACTTAGTGGAGGAAAATTTATGTAACACAGGTCTTATTAGGAGAAGCATGATTTGAATGTGGGCTTTTTTTTTCCTTATGTTTGTGTAGAAATAATGTAAGGTTAAGATTGAAAATACTCATACTTGTCACCACTTCATAGAAGAGCATGGCAAGCACACTCCAAAGCTTTTAGTGTGTACATAGTTTGATACTGAGATATTGTGGCACAATTTTTTGACACAAATAGGTTTTTTATTATTGTTCTAGTCCACATCTCAGCTGGTGCCAGAGGTTGTGGTATCCCCATAGTTTGTGGTCACTGGTGGTGAATGGCCAGCTCTAATAATGTTAGTAACCAAATTACCACAAAGACTTAGTCTCTTGGATCATGGTCCTGGCACTGGATTATTGTTCCGAAAACGTATCACTCCTTGCATTTGGCAAAGTGGAGAATCCTTCACATATTAACAAAACAAATGAATACAGTCTGCCGATGCTGAAGCTTGAATGTGACAAAGGGATGTTACAAAGTGCTTTAGTAATAATGAAACCATCCAATTTTCACATTTTTAGATTGAAAATAATTCTTAGCCTTCATTATCATTTCTGTTCCAATTCAGAAATAACAAAAATGCCTTTAGATAAAATAAAATGAAATAATATCTAAAACAAATTAAACTTTTTTTCCCTATCTATTGTTACCTAATGTTTAAGGAAAAAAAAAAGAAAAAAAAAACAGAAAAAAGCTCAAAACAACAACAAAATCTCGTTGAGCTATTGTTTTTGTGTCAGCCTCTGTACCTTTGTGGTTTTATAACTCGCAGGTAATATTTAACAGTCATTTTCACATCTTATATTTCTCTACACCAAGGGTCTCTGACCCCATCTTGTTCTACTGGCTGTCTCTTGGAGTGTTATATTTCAGATGTGTGTAACTTGTACCTTTCTTTTTAAATTATTAATTACCTTGAGGGCAAACTCTTTTTGTAGATCCATAAACTGCCATTTTACTTCATATTCAGACTTGATTTGTATCCATGTCTAAGAAGCATTCTGGTTCAGTGTTTTTGAAATGTTTCAAGGGAAAGAAAATCTCATTCTCAGGTGTGTTTGAACTGAGGCCCTGGGAAGGAAGCCCAGATTTAGTGTTAAGTGCACTTTTGTTTGGTGTGTGAGAAATGAGATGATGCAGTCCTGCTTTTTTGTGTTGCTTTTGCTGGTGTTGCCATATCCGCGCTTTCATGGAGGGCTGGCACAATACCACGCTTCCCCACTGTTCGTTCTGCTTCTCAGGCAGTGAGCTTATGAGTTTCTGTCAATCCCAGGAGGATCTTCATCTTCACTACATTTTGTAAGTGCCAGCTGAGGAGCTGCTGAGTGCATTGGCCCTTCCCAGGTACAGCAAGAGCCTCTGGCTGCTGTGCCTATCAGGAAGACAGGTGTGAGAGATGTGAAGTGTCCACGCTGCATCATGCTATTAGCTTTATTGCAAGATGATGTGGTTCATGCACTTTCAGAAAAATTTAGTTGGGCTTTTCACACGCTCCCTAGGATAAACGCTTGATTGCTGAGAAATGCCATCAAACTACGTGCATCTGCAGAGTATCAGCTGCCTATGGGCATCCTTCCATGTCCTTTTTTGTTTTCTTTGTGAAAGACAAGGTTCTCCACCATGTTCCCACATTCTCCAACCATAGCAATGGCTGCAAAATGCTACAAATAGCACAGTCACCTAATTGAAATAGCCAGAAGTGACAGATATTTGCATTCTGGCATGCAAACTGATGGGCGAGTCCACAAATCAATTGAATATCGCAGTCATAGAAGATGAGATTAACTCCTGTAAGAAGTACAGCGGGCATAACTTTTGCCATTTTTTCTTAATGTAATACAAAAGGATAGTGACCTACGAATATGTTCTCTGTGTGTAAGCATTGTACAGAAGAACAGAATAAAACCACCAAGGCAGGTGTTACCATATACCTTTCCTTCCTTCCATGCAACCAAAAAAAAAAAAAAAGGAAAAAACTCATGCCATAGCACGGCTCTGAAGATAATACATAATGTCTTCTGTGTGCTGCCTTTCCACACTCTCAATTAAGATCAAAGCTATTCTTTTCCCACAGAGAGGAGAAAAACCACCCTCCTTTAAGGATACTATTTGTTGTGGGGATGAGTAGACTGATGCTTTTTCTCTTATTTTTCCTTTTACTTTTTGTAATTTAAGCTCGTTCAAAACTGTTGTGAAGAAGCCTTAGGCTTAAGTTCAGTCGGATATTTTTTGGTGTGTTTGTTTGTTTTCTTCCATCCTGTGTCTTGCCCTTCCAATCTGCGAAATGTCTCATACAGAGCCCAAATTAATTGTCAAATGCATAGATTATCTTTGTGCATCTTGGAAGAAAAATGCATTTTCAGATGTTTGCCCTTGATAGCTGAAATTCTATTAGCAGCTGTGAACTGAACATTTTTGAAACAGTTATGCAAATGAGTTAGACATTTACAAACATAGACATGCAGGTCTGTGCAGATCACCCACTTCTTCTTAACAAAGCCGAATACTAACTTTTGTACCTGTTCATAAACAGATTTTGTTTTTCAACTTTGATTCCCAAGCTGTGGCATCTCAGAGCACAGTAATTTACTTTGTGGTAGAAGAGCTGTAAATTACTGCAAAATAAGATAGTGTATCAGGGAAAATTCTCCATAAAAGATATCAGAATAAGCCCATATCTTTGGTCTCAGAGAAGAAAAAGGAAGGAGTAGAGCAAAAATTTTGTATTTGTATATTAAAAAGGTACATTTTTGCATTAATTCACTTCAGTAGCCACTAGTGCTAAAGGTTGCAGACTCATGTTTCACACTTCTTTGTCAGAGGTGGCTGACTCAAAGGTAGCGGTTTGGCTTGTGAGGAAGCAGGCCAGGAAGGAGACTCTTATGGAGAAGTCATTTCTAAGAGTTACAGATGAAACATCTCCAAAGTAACATGTTGATTGCATTCCTCATTATGCTGATGTACTTTTAACAAACACATCTAGGCTTTAAACAAGGGCCATCCTAATTGGTTTTGTCTGTTTATTTCTATAGGGATCCTAACTCTTTCTAGCAAGTATTTCCCTTCCACAATATTCTGAGCCAAGTCTTCTGTCCTTTTTTCCTCTTTATTTGAAATTTTGACATGCACAGTGGAATCAGAAAAATACCCTCTTGGTTCAGTGCCAAGGCAAGAGGCTTGTATGACGGACTCTAGCTCATTCGTTGGCATTCTGCTTTTATCTGGGGTACCGTTGTTTCCAATAGAATAATTGGTGTAGAAGCTTCTGTATTTTTATAAATCTGCCTCACATGGTCTTACGAAACACCATAGATATTTCCCTCTGTTCTGCTCCCTAAGGCCCAATTTGTTAAAGAGTGTAATGTACTCCTGTGGGTGAAACTTAGACTGAAGAAGGCAGTCTGATTTTCAGTTTTTGTTTTTAATTCCAAATTCAGTTCACTTCCAGGTCAATCATAATTAAGCTGTGTATGAATCTTCTATTAGTTTATCAAAATAATATTTGTATTCAAAGCATTCAACCACTCTGATCAGTTCCACTTGATGTCGGGCAGTCAGCTTTATGCTAAAAAAATAAAGTGTTTGTCAAATCAGATTTCAAGTGACTGTATGGCACATATTTTTCACATTTTTACTAAAAATCTTAATAATTGCTGCTACACTTGTCTAAATACTTGCTACTTATTTTCTACTGCATTGAAGGACACAGTGGAGTACCCACCGGCTGTAGTTAAGATCGGAATTTCACCCCTTTGGCTTAATCTGTGGTTTTCACACTTTTTTTTATCCTTTATTTCCCTTATTTCATCCAACCAGGTTGTCTAAAACCCAGCTGAGTCTGAAGATTCAAGCTGACTTCAAAAGGATTTGCATTTGATCCTCAGGTTCAAATATATATATGCTCTGGTTGAGCAGAAATGCTCTCCAATGCAATTACATTTTCAAGGAGCATTTTGACATTCCACCTTACACAGCATATCCCATTTTCTACATTGTACGAACCTGTTCATCCTGGTGGGTTTCTTTTTGCTTGTCTTCATTCATAAAGTTGACAATTGCTACCAACAGATATCATTAGTGGATGCAGAAATTTCAGTTGATACCATATTTATCTGAGAATTTGTCTGAGAGTTCTGCTAGAAACAGGAATGGATAAGAAATGTACAGAGACAATTTTCTTTCCCTCAGTAGTTTTAGCTTTTAATTGAAGGACTTAGGTGGAAAGCATGTTTGAAGCTGCTATCAGCATAAATTTCACATAGACACCTACTACGAATTTACAGTAGAGAGTCCCTGGTGCTATTGTGGAAGGTGGCTCTTAATATTCCAGAGCTGTTGTTGGGCAGTTCTTTATATTACTATGATGAAAGAAATCCGATTGAAAAGATTTTATTTCCTGACTTGTCATACAAGATCTTCATTTGTGGATACAAATGATTATGACCAATGAAATGTTACAGTGAAGCAGTCAATTAGACAATAGAAGCACATACTCATGGCCCATCTTCGATTTTGAGCTATTCCGTCTGTACTATGGAGACCATAGGACAGCCTAGTGTAGCTAAAGCATTATAGCAATACCGTCTTGATTCTGCATTATGTGATAAGTGCTAGAGGAAAGCCGTATAGATAGGGAACCACACCTGGGACCTCTGCAGCTTTTTGTTTTTATAAAAATTGAACCATTATATTTTTGCAAGACTGTTTCATCAGTTTTGTCTTAGCAGTTCTGTAAGTTAGAGACTGATATTAGGGGAAGTTAACTAAGCAGATGTTCTTTTCCCAGTCTCAGAACACAGCTCTTTCTTTTTTTCCCAAACATTTTTCCTGTCCTCATGAACATAAATTCAAGCTTTTTCTTTCCTCTTCCTTCAACTTAGAAAGGATCTTTTCCCTCATCACAAAGCAATGTCCTCTCTTGCCCAATACTCTCATAAAGCAAAAATTATTCACCTGGTGAATATTATTAGAGTACATCCTATAATCTTTAAAACTGTAGTGTTTATGGGATTTCGTTTACCTAAATTGGGTTAATTTTGTGAGAGTAAGATCATTTCTGACCAAAGAAGCTATTGAAGATGATTCTTTATTCACTAGACCAGTAAGACACATCATCACGGTTGCAACCAATTGTTTGTCAGTCACTAGTAGCTGTTCTTTCTTTTCCAAATCCTGATACTAGAATCTACTTTCTTAACTGATTTACACAGATCTTCTAGGGAAGAGATACCACAGGAAATATGAGTCAAAATCTTTTTTTTTTTTTTTTCTGTCTTAACTTTTCCAGGCTTTCGTAGATCATGTAGCCCAAAAGCTGATATGATATTTCTTTTTCCTGGCTATGATTACTATACATTTAGTGTGCTCTCTGCATGCCTAGTATAATGGAGTTGCACTTTAGTTCAGTGTTGGAAGAATTACAACACTATTGTGCTCATTCATCAACCAGGAAAAGCATATTACATTGACTAAAACAGAGTAGTTGGGTGTTTTTGTGACAGAAGGGAGAAAACTTAAGCTTGAAAGAGAAAATTATTATTCTACAGATTATTCCAAATAGAAAAATGACTTCAATTCATTAAGCCACATAAGTCAAAATACTAATTCCTCAGCTTTTGACCTGACCTTACTGTTAGAAATCTTGGATGAAAATTCAGAAAAAAAATGTGATCACAAATTAAAAGGAAAGACTGCTTGGACAGGAACTTGCATTGTTCATCACAATTCAATTCACACTATTGTCATAAAAATAAAAAGTGCATGTGTGGGAACAGAAATAATGACAGTAGAAGAAAAATAAATAAAAAGTACACAAAAAGATATAGGACAGATTCTAAACTGTTACAAATTTTTATGTCTCCACCTGAACAACAGAAATCAAGCTGATCTACACCACCTGAGGAGTTAATTTCATTACAGGTTTGGTGTCATGGTCACTTAACTTCCTTCTAACTCCCTCTCACAGTGATGCACAGTTAGACTATGATGGTAGATACTGCATTTTTTTCTTGAGCACAATCTGAAGTAAAAGAATAAAAGGGTGATGATTTTAATTATATTAAATTGAGGTGGATTTTGAGGTGATAAGAACTGGGTAACACAAAGTAACTAGGTTTCTCTGTTTCTGTTATTACTCAGGAACAATGTAAAAAAATGTAATGTAGGAAATCCAGTCTTTTTGGAAGACACTTTTAAAAACCAGTTACCATTTACAAATTCTCAATTACTGACAGTTTAGAAATGGTTTTCAGGGATGATGAGAGACTTGTAGAACCTCCTGGGATTTTTCAAAGTCTGGAAGGAAGCTCTAAAATATGTCCTGGAAAACTGAGACTCTCATGATTCAGATTAAAACGTTAATGGAAATGGATAAGAACAGTGAAATAGTAATGATTACTGGTCAGCGTAACAAGCTTATGTGGCAATTACAGCTAAGCTATTTTTGCATCACAGGAACAAGAAGAGTATTTTAAAACATAAATGTAAAAATATGAGATTAGTTTGTATTGAATTCTTCAGGTACTTAATCACTCCTCAGAAATAAAAGATAAAAATCTATATTGAAAAAGCTTATTTTTGGAGCGTGGGCAAGGAAGGGGGAAATATCAGTGTTTCGATGTACTGAAATGTCCATTGCTACTTTTTTTGTGTATCATGAAGAAAATACTTCAGTTATTTCATCTAGAAAAGTAGATCACTGTGTATTCTCCTTTGCCTATTCTGGAAGGAAACTATTCTTAATGCACCATAAATAGCAATTTTGCTGACATGACAGAATGTTACAGCACTACAGAGGTCATTTTGTTTCTTAGTGTCAATGATCTGCGAAGTAGGAACAAAATTCTGTTTTCTTCTATTGACATAAATGCCAAGTAATTCCACTATGTTTAGTTGGATTGCTCCTATGGTTCACCTGTGTGGCTGAGATAGAAATCTGACTCAATGAAGTATGGAAGTAG
Organism: Pampusana beccarii; assembly: GCA_013399365.1. Lineage (NCBI taxonomy): Eukaryota > Metazoa > Chordata > Aves > Columbiformes > Columbidae > Pampusana > Pampusana beccarii. Next base: position 134,083 of record VWYH01001972.1, read on the forward strand.
AGCTTAATGTGATAGACCATAGAGACATTAAATTAAAGACCCTTTTATCCCTCTATAAAGGAGTACCCCATAAGCTTTTGATATATACATTGTGATGGCTCCTTTATTGTTGCACCTATCCAAGTAGGTCAAGAAATAACCTACATAGCAGTTTTAATCAAGAAATAAACACAGTTAAAATACCAACACATCTATCACAGGTTGTAATGTCTCTCTAATCTGCCAATAATGCACACAGTGAGACTCGAAGATCTCCCAGTTTAAAAAGACCCTAGAAGGTTATAAATCCATAGGTTGTAAGAGCTCAAATAAAGCCTTATGATATTTTTCTGTCAAAAGACAGTGTATATCGTTGTCGTTCTTCCAATTTAGAAATGTCTGTGAATTGTGTATGTAACACAGATTCATAGCCTTGAGAAACTTTTATTGTACTGTGCTAACAAGCTTAACACTAAGTGGGCAAAATTCATTAAAAAAACATTATTGTCGAAGCTTAAAGTTTCTCACTAGGAGAGGGAGCTACTTGGAATGACATTATTATAAATAGTTCATTTTTTATGTTGATGGTGCAGTCATGTTCTATTTTTTCTTTTTGTGCGTAGATGTAGCTGTATTAGCCTATGATCCACTATTCTAGTTCCTCTCATTTTACCCACATATACTTTTTATCCATGTACAGAAAAAAAACAGAATAAAATATTGACAGCTGCTATTAAAATTGTTTAAGGTTTTTGGCAGCCGTCGAAAATAAGATGTCCTCCTACTATCAGTTCCAAAATCCACATCAAATTTTCCTTCCTGACTTTTCTGATTTATGGCCCATTTTGAGGGTGACAGACACTAAAACTGTCTCAATGTTTATGTTTCATCATAAACACACTGCATTTATTTATTTTTTATAAAGGTTGTGGCAGAGTAGCAGAAAGAAAGGTTGCTGGCATGTGGCCTCCTGTCTGCTTCACATTTGAAACTTCTGGAAACAGGAGGTCACTCTGTCTCCGAGAGCTACAGGTGTGCCAGATGTGGTGGCCTTTAGGTTGAGGCAGAGCCGAAAAGGAGCCTAGAGGGGAAATACAGAGACACAGAGAAGCTGGTGGCTCGTGGCTAGCCCTCAGGGCATGGTGAAGGAGGCTGCCTCAGAGCTGCCTGTGTGCAACAGATTCAGCCTTGCAAACCACTTAAAGCTGTTCAGTTAGAAAGCGTGTCAGGAGGGAATGTCTCAGATGGCAAGGGCGTAACAATCATTCCTTTAATTTGTGTCAACCAGCAGATCAGTGTTTTTGCCATTTAATGAGCTTCCTCAGTCTAGTTTAATCGTGTTCAGTTTTTAAGATACTGGAAAACCACTGATATTCTTAATTTAAGGAGAGAAAGTAAGAGGACCCTCTCATGGGTTGGGCCACCTTGAGGTCTTGTTCAGCCCAGAGGAAAGAATTCGCAAAATGTGATATGTATTGTCTTCCCTCCTGGCAGGAGAGATGTGTTTTCAAAACAGTAGAGCAATCAAAGTTGAATTATGAAGCATTCCCTGACTTTGTGTGGCACATTGTTACATTGCCTCCTAATAATGGTTTGTGGTTATGTTTCTTTCCATAAATGTGTCTGATTGATCAGACTCAGTATTAGTAGTAGTGATCCATTACTACTAGCTGGTATTTGTGCAGATCTAGCAACACATCAGAATCACAAGCTGAAAAGAGTGTATGTATAAGCAACGCATATATAACACCTGAGCGGTCCTTTACCAGGGCAGAGTTCAGCAAATTGCATCCCCATGGGAGGTACTCAAGCCTCAGGGATGATTCCCAATGTCATTTCTGTAGTTCACTTCTGTGGCAGAGAGGCCATCACTGTTAAGCACCTGAGACAGCTAGCTCCAGAGAGAGCTTTCATAAGCGTTTACAATTTTAACCCCAAAACCTAACTGCAGGAAAATTTAACCTGTGGAAAAAAGACTCATCAACAGCATCCAGTACTGAGCATAAATGTGTGAGGAAAACAGTTGTTGTGAATACCACATCCTTAATTGGTGGCTCTTATTGGGATTGCAGATGAGAGGTGCAAAGCAGTAAGAAAGATAATAAATTGTTAAGATTAAGCTAAAACTGTATATGATATTGTTAACCTTTGTCTCTAGATGGTGCCTTAAATAACAAGTTATAAATCTAGCCACATTTTTTTGTTCTCTTTTTCTATTGAAACTAAAATATTAGGAACAAAATATGTGTGGGTGAACAGGGTAAGTTCACTTCTCTCTTATGCAGTTCAAAGCCAAACAAAGCAAAAACAGTTTCTCAAAGACATATTTAGGGAACCTGGGGAGCTGGGGAACGTCTCCTGCCATGCTAAAAAGAGCCGGGTGGAAATGTGACAAATCTGACAAAACAATTCTCTATAGCAAGCACAAACCAACACCCTTTCTGAAGAGAGCTAGTTGCTCAGAGATATCCAGTAGGCTTGGGTGAAACATGAGGTGTTGTTTTGTAAAATTAAAAGAATATTCTGAATTGTTGAGGCTAAACAATTTAACCTAAAAATTACTAGTTTGGCCTTCATTATTTAGAGAGCAAAAAGGAAAAAGTAAGTCAGATGTTAGCCTGTGAGTCCCTTACAGAGACATGATTCACACTTTTTCCGTGCCTTAAAACAGTGTTCTGTATTGAGTTAGACCTAAGGTCATCTAACTAGGTATCCTGTTTTGAACAAGAGTAAAATTGGATGAAAGTATAACAGCTGGCAAAGGAACACCCTCTGTGGCTTTAGCTGTTTTCAGCTAAGGGACTTTATAAGCAGAAACAGGATTTTTTTCTGCCATGAACTCTTCCCGTTTACTCCTCAAGCCATATAAACCTTAAACATCTATAACATACTTCAGCTGGCAGCTCCACAACTCAGCTAGCCTTTGCATGAAGAACCTAATTCTGTTTGTTTTGAACCTTCATGTGGTGCTCTCAAGGTTTGAAGATTGATCTCTCTCCAGCTTCATCATTCCACACATAATCCTATGGATCATTGTCGTATCTCTTCTCAGGTGTCACTGCTCCAGACTGCAGTGTCCCAACGTACTCATTCTTCACACAGAAGCCACAGCATATGTTTGATTGTTTTGGCTGCCCTCTTCTGCACCTTTCCAGTTCTCTGTACCTTTTTTGGAATGGGAGCACAAGGCGCTGAATGTAACATTTCGAGATTAAAGCTAACAATAGATTTATACAAGTGGGATATTAATGCGCTCTGGTTTGCTCTATATTATTTTTTTTCTAATAATTCCTGACATTTCATTCACTTTTCTGACAACTACTAAGCACTGAACTGACATTTTCATGGCCCTTGCTATCCAATCGATCTTAATCCCTGTTACTAACAGGTTTATGAGAGAGAACTTCACTCCTGCAAGGTAGTGGTAAACTCAAGAAACCATCGTTTTATATGTGAACTTATGTTTTCCTATGTGTATCACTTAACATTTATTTGCACTGAAGTTTGCTACATATTTTGTTCCAGTCTCATGAGGTCCTTCTGCAATCCTTACAATCAAGATGCAGCCTTCGTCAGCACATTTTTTCTTCCTTTTCCAGTTTATTTGTCAATATGTTGAACAATATGTGTTCCAATCCAGGTCCTTTAATAACTTCATTTGTGATTTCTTTCCACTGCAAGAACTGACAATTTACTCCTGCCCTCCATTTCCAGTCTTTTATATACCCGTAAATACTTATACATGTGAAGATTTTACCTCCTATACTCTTTAACCTATTAATATTTGTAACTGTCATATTATTTAAAACACTCCAAAACTACCTAAAAAGAAACAAACTATAAATGATTAATACAGATTTTTCACAAAGTTTTAATCCATTTTATCAGAAGTCTACTGCTGAGAATCAAACTATGTTTTTTTCCAAAATGGCGGTGCATCCTGTCTTGGCTTATACCAGTGGAAAACTCAAAGATGGCAGAAACTGAAGGACATCCAGCTAAGCCAGCTTTACTGTCACAGGTTTGATTATGCAATTGCTCCAGTGGTGAAAAGCTTAGTGCAGACTAGTCAAGTTGATAACCTCTCACCTTCTCAGGAATGTAGAAATACTGAATGAGTACCACAGACAACCAGTTTACGAACAGCAAAGACTTTAATAAAGATTTAGTGATGATCTGTTGTTTAACAGTTCGTGGGAAAACTTGAGAAGTTTCTGGAAGTAAAATATGTGTTGTGTCAATGCAAGCAAAAAAGACATTCAATTCAGCTCCTGGAGAGAAGTTCTTCAAAGCGTTACCCTGATTATTGCATATTTGCAGAACTGAACAATACACCACAATAGTGGTGACTGCTATATGAAGAGGAAAGAGACAAAACAGTTTGGTCCACTCAGGGTGGTTTTATACTGCCTTCTTTCTTCAATTTCAAGGTGAAAATACACCTCTTTCATACTTGCCTATATCTGAAATGAGTTTGTTGGTATTCTTTCATTGGCTCAACAGCTTTATAAGTAAGATATTTAGCTCATGAATTTCTAGTCTAGTTAATACCTGTGACACAATACCTCTAACTGTATTTTATTTTTCTTGTACTAAGATTTTCACTGAACATCTGTAAAATAAGTTGAAAGTCTTCTCTGTTTTCAGCTTCATTGGTGTTTAACAAGAGCTGAAATTCAGCTTTAAAGAAATCCAAGCAATTTAATTTTTGACTCTTGAAGAAACTTCAAATTTTATAATTATAATGAAATCATTGCCATTTATTGTAAATAGTCTTCAGAGATGAGCTCGTATTTGTGAGTTCAATAAGGAAGTTGTTTAGCCTCTAAAAGGTAATTGTTTGTTAAATATAAATATTTTCTGTGACTAAGAAACATAAATAGTTTTAATATTAATGTATAGTCATAGCATGAAAACATTTTTATATATTCTACATTCACCACCTCCAAGCTGATATAACAAAGAAAACAGAAAATTGATTTATTTTTGAGATGTAAAGTCATGCAGCAAAACATGCAATATTAATAAGTTTAGATCTCAGGTGAGGTTTGAGGTGTTTAACACTGAAAACATTCCCTTAAAGGAAACCTGATCTTCGGGGCAGCAGGCATTCAGAGGTCTATGATATGCTATTCAAGCATGCAAAGAGCTGACTGTGTGTGTCATCAGGAATGACAATGTGTGGGAAGGGTGGTAAGCATAAACATTGATGGAGAGATAGTAAGAACTGAAGCCACTGACATCTGTTGTGTAGGAGTTTCTGATTTTGGTCTCTGCATTTTACTAATGAATCTGAGTTACTTAATTGCTGAGCCCATGAAAAAGCAAGACTCCAAGTTTGGCAATGCAGCTGCGTGTCAGACTATGTACCACTTATGTATGTGGTGTGTATTACCTAAGCGTTATCACCTAGGTACCAAAACTAGGGTAGGAGACTTTCTTTTGCATAAACAGGACTCCAGAGCCACATCCATTTAATGACTCTGGTGAACGGTAAAGATAATGCAATGTAGACATGTCGCGTCTGTGGGATTTGGATGTATCAGAATGAACACTCAATGCATATATTTAGTAGTGTGTGGCACATAGGGTGAATGATATTCCCTAGAGCTATCTGGTATGCAAAAGTACCTTGTTACTTATGAAGCTAAATACTTCAAAAGTAGTATTCACTGAAGGTAGGGTACAGCATTCTTTTCTTCCTCAGCCGGAAAAGCCCTGAGCACTTTTTGATTTCTGACTGTCATATGGATACACAGCTCTTAAGATCTGAAAATCCAAAGGAAAACAACATGGCCTGTTTGACCAAAAAGCAACAGGCAATGTTTTAAGATTCCCTGACAGACCTGAATGCAGTGAGGATGCAGGAGTAGTCCAGCAGTATGACTTCTCTTGCACCACGGGACATGGTGAATGACCTGCAGTAAATATAGGGAGGAAAAGGCAGAATAAGTACCAGGTAACCCATCTGGTAAATCAACTCCCCATTTGAAGCCTTCCCAGCCATGCTGCCAGACACAGCAGTTTGTCCAGACCTCCCTCCTCTGCAAAAATTAACACACCTTCCTTTGGAAACTATTAACATCAGTATGTACATTCCATAGCCTGAAATGTGAGCCACAAATAATTTGTGTGCTTCTGTTGAACAGAAGTAAAGGGCATCACTGAGAAAGAAAAATGTGTGCTAAATCTGATGGGCAACAATGACACGCGGTCAGTAGGAAGAAAAAAAAAAAAGCAAGCTAGCCCATTATGTATAATTTATGAACAGAAAAGGAACTAAGTGAGCTGATTTGATTTCAGTTATTTGCTTGTAACTTAGGAGACTTTCTAATAACTCAAACTATCGTGAAGATAACATTTGGGAGCACAGCATTATTATTATATTAATTAACACTAGTACAACTCATGTGCTATGTATCTTTTTGATACTTGCAAGTATGACAACATTTCTTTTAGATTTTGACAACTGATTTTACAGCTCTTAATGCATTTAATGGGTAAGTTTGACACCCTAATGGGTCTATCACCTTTTAAAATTACTTGTGTTCTCAAATCCAGAGTTATTTTCTGAACACAAGGTTGGTAGGTTTTGTTTATTTTCGTTTTATAACCATTAAACATATCACAGATTACAGAATTTAGAGACAATTAAAGGGTGTTGTTACTGTAATTGCCAACTGGGCAAGAGATGCTTTGAAATTAACTTCTTATTTTCAAGAAAGAAGAAAAAATTTTTTCACTTGCTGACACTTTGATATAGGTTCACATAGTCAGTAATAATAAAAGCAGTCCCTACCATGGAGCAAAAACTAATGTAGAGACTCAGAAATGGGGCAGCTGGAAAAAGGCACACTTGAGAGTAAAAAACAAGTTCGTAAGAGGTCCATAGCCTAGGAGAAGAAAAATTACAGCAAACCTTATTGGTCAGAAATGGCAAGAGGCTGATAGAAAAAAAGATGCTCTAAAAATGCTTTATAGATGGTAAAAACAGGGGTATTATTCTTAGAATGAAAGCCCTGGCTTAAAATAGCTCCAGTGTGTGTCTGAGTCAAAATGGAGAAGCAAACAGAAAAAACAAAACAAAACAAACAAACAAACAAAAAAATCAAAAACCTGTTCCTTGTCTTGTTTAGGATCTCCTGATAATTCACTAATTACTAGCTATTCCTTCAAGTAGGAAAGGACTTTTTCCTCATGGTGTAAGTAAAGAAGTGTTCTTAACTTCAGTGTGATTTGATATTATGTGTTCAGTGATTCATCTAAAATTTGCTCCTGCTAATATGTTTGATTTTACTGAGAATTTTTTTTTGTAAGATAATTCTGTTTACTACATACGCAATATACATTTTTCATTTGTCTATATACAGCTATGTCTAGAATATGAGTTCTAGAAATAAAGAGGGAAAAAACAAATACATTTTGAATTCATCAACAAGGCCTCACACACATATTTTTAGTAGAATAAGCAATGAATAAATGCTTCCATAGTGGATTATTGCTTATTAAGTGCAACTATTAAAACAAAATACATTCGCTTGGACTGCAAAATATATTACATTTTCCTTGATAGAGAGAAAATATAAAACAAAATACATATACGTAAAATTATTTTTGTCTCTTTGTGTACCTAACTTATGCATTGAATGAGCTTCAGAGACAGACTAAAAGTGGGAGTTGTAAGAAGAACATATAATCAGATAACTGAAAGCTGTTTCCTGATACCCAGCATGACAGAATTATACTTTCGCAGAAAACTCTAAATATGTCAGTGCCTTATTTTGGTGTCCTTGACTTTGATATCTAATTATTATATTGTTCCAATTTAACCTTTTATTATAGAGCTTTCAGTGAATTGAATTAAAGGATTTCATTAAGTGGAAGAGTTAAAAATAAATAAACATAAATTGGGTTTTCAACTTAGGAGATATTCAGACCTTTACTTGGATGAGGTTGTGAGCAACCTTATTTAACTTTGAAGTTAGACCTTTCCTGAGCAGGGAGTTGAACCAGAGCACCTCCAGAGGTCCATTCCAGCCTCAGTTGTGCTATGTTGTGTGATAATAGATCCTGCCTGAACAACATCAAAGAAGTGAAGATCATCCTTTTTACCTCTTTAATTACAGAACTGATTATATGAATTATCATTTGCACTTTGCCATTGGTAGTGTGTAAGGTAAGGTGTGTGGTGAGGGTGAAGGGTGGGATGGAGAAGAGGCACCACTGGACTTAAGGTTTGAATGAATAACTAGGAATAGACAACTTTTTCCCACATTTACTTTCCTCCTTGTATCTGGCACCAGTACTTCCCTCCATGCCATGTTTAAGGTTGTGAATTAGAACAGAAAGGTGGACCAGAGCCTCTCAGCCTTCCCCCCTCGTACATCTCTTCCTCAGCCACTGATGTATTTCTCTTCCACCATTTGCCATTGTTGCTGTTGTCAAGGCATTGGCATCTGTAGCAGTATGCTCCCCCTGCCCCCCAGACCAAGCCTTTTCCCAAACCTCTGACCAAGTGATAACCATGCATGGTGGTCATGGTAGGTGCATCTGGTCTTAATGGGACTTATCACAGACCTCAACTGTAGGAATGCATAATGGGAAGAGGCATCCACAGTTAAATTTTGCACTCTCTTCTGCCAGAGTTCAACAGCTCTTGCAATGGGTATATTTTGGAACTATGCCATCTTCTAAACAAATACCACCTGTCTCTCTGCTGGAGATAAGGAGACATCTATCAGGCTTCATGGATTGTGAATCCCCTAAACACAGCAGAAAACCTATTATCTGAGTTGAAAGCAATGGGTAAAAGGAAGACTCTACAAGTTTAACTCCCCTACCTTGTATTAATGTCCATCTCAGTGCATCTAAATCAGAAAGACACCATTCTAATGGTTTCTAATGGATTCAAGTAGTGTGTAGTGTGAGTTTCATCCACCGTCTTACTGGAATTGCTGTCTGCTCCAAGTCTTTCTCCAGACTTCTCTGTGACATGAAGCTTTAAAACCTACTGCTGTTTTCTTGTTTCTTTTTTATCTTTAGTAAAGCAAAATTTCCTTCAAGGAAGCTGTTCAAAAGTTGTTCAAAAATCATTCTGAATGGAAAAAAGATATTTCTCAGACAAAGGAAAGTTTCAAGTGACTTTCATCACTTTAGCTAAATATGATTCAATCTGGCCTCAACCCTGTGAGCTGAGGCTACTATTACAGGGAATCATGATCAACCTGAAGTATGCTCTGAAATCAGCTGAAGGAGTCAGAGGTACACCCTAGGCTGGAAATAAGATCTCTAAAGGTCTGAAAGCCCCACAGAGGGTTCAAGGTCTTCCACTCAGTCTTCTCTCTCTTAGTCTACTGAAGGTCTTCACCAACTTGCAAGCAGTCACGCTCTTCCCTTGGGTAACTCTCCCCAGGCAACACCATTTCTCCTACCTCCCAAGCTACTTATGGCATGGACCAGTGAGGTACCATCATTCATCTGGATCTTGCAAAAACGTAGATAGTCCCAGGAAATTTTTTCCAGTTTCTGTCTGAAGGTTCTACTAAATAACCCAGCTTGAGGATTCAGATCTTTAAGAATTTGGGTAAGTAGGTACTTACCAGTGAGTGTTTCTCTTTGATGTTGTACTCTGTGACAGATCTCCTTTGCAGGCACCTGGTCCTAGACTTTCTCAGTGTCTCTCCAGTGAAGCCACCAGGGAAACAGGGAACACACAAGAACTTTAACTAAAATTCTAGCTGCTTAGAAATGAGCCTTTTGCTACCCACAAAATCCAACCAGAATTACTTATGAGAGCTCTTTTGTGTCATAAAAGTAAAGATGAATAGATGTTATGTAGACATAAAACTGTTTCAAGGAGGGCTTTCCCAGTTCATCAACAGAGGGAATAGAAAATTCATTCCTTCTGGAATGCTATTGTACATTACAGTATTTTTTTTCTGAGACATAATATATTATGTGATTGTTCTGCTGGTTTTGACAGGAGAGAGAACATCCTCTTGGCTATAGAATTTTGACATATTGTAGGGGATTATTAGTGTTTGTCTACGCAAGAAACACACGAGAATTGTTTCTCCATTTTAAAATTGTTAGGATAAAAATGCACACAGCATTCCTTACCTCAGACCGCAAGCTATACTGAATGTAGATCTTGGAGAGTAAGAGGAGATGTGACTTCTGGCAGAACTTGCCAGTATTATTGCAATTTAAGGCAATTAATCTTTGTCAACCATTAGTATGACAGACAAAATTGACTTAAATGATTGATCTACTTTCACAGTGACATAGCAGCTGATGAACCTAACCATACAGGTTAGAAAGTCAAAATGAAAATGATAATGAATAACATTATGCAAATTTATGCCAAGTCAAAGAATTGGGGAAAAATCAATATTAACAGCAAATTCTCTTATTCTTAACTGTTTTGACAAAAAATAAACAAAAAGGGACAGATCAGATGCATTTGGAAGGTCGTCCTTTCCTAGATTTAACGCAGGAAGCTGCTGCTAACAGGAGTTATAGGGACTTGTGCATTAAAAAGCATATTTTTCTCCCAGTGAAGTGTGTTATGTTCCCAGTGAAATATATTGTATTCTTTACAATTGAAATGCAGCTGTGTGAGAACTCAAGTGAGGATTAACAGTTGGGAAACGATGAACAAGTCTGGTAGAACTATTTTGTGGGAGGTAAAAATTAATTATGCATACATCACATAAGATTTCTGTATTAATTTGTTAAACTCAGGGAACCTTTCATACTCCAAGATGTGGGCAGCCTCCGATTGCTCTCCAGCCTGTACCAGGATGAAACTGGACAATGCATGAGCGTTGTTCCCCATCACAAGAGGTGACACAGGAAAGTAGCCCAGGCCTTGAGGTCTATGGGTAGCCTTAGTTTTGCATATAGGAAAAAGGAAGGAATATAATTTCAGGGGCAGCACTATAGGCAAACTTGCAGTCAAAACACTGCTGCTGCCTTGCATTTTTGAGATCACTTCAGTACTTCCCAGATTATGTGAGCTTGTTTGTGTGAGAGATATTTCATCATGTTTAGTTTATGTAAGCCTTTGTACTTATTTACTTGTGTGTAAAAAAGGGTCATTTCCTCCACTGATTATACCTTATTCTTATCAAAGGTAACTATTATACATTTGCAAGAGAGACAGTACTTGTGAGTAGTGTTGAATTTGCTGGAAATGCACAGTGGCACTAACATAACTGAGAAGCTTTGAACTGTTCATTGTATTCAGAAGCTTCATCATTTGACATGAGAGCACTATTGTATTTTTCTTCCTCTAATGTCAGTGTAGGTAAAGCTGTTGTTACATTGAGAGGTTTTACTGCTATTGCTAGAGATTTTCCCAGTATTTTTACTGCTCTGTTAAAAAAGTAATATGGAGTTCAGAAAGACACACGTAATTGACTGTGATCTTCCATTTCTTTTCATGAGTAATTCACTGTCAAAATTAAACATCGTTTTAAAAGCAAGACCTTGCAGACTCTTATTTCTATTCCACTGTTACTATATATAAATTTATTTTGCATAAGTGTATTTTTTAAAGCACTATAAGGCACTCAAGACACAGATGACACCATTATCGTGCTCAGTGTGCTTAAATGTTTTCTAAGATCAGAGAGCAGACTGTCAGAGCGGTTAACAACTGTGCTTCCTCAATTCAGCATTTCTAGAATTTTCCACTGCCATATATCATCTCTCAAGCATAATCAGGAAGGAAGTTATCTTGTCAGAAGCTTCACAGTTATCTTCCTCACCAGAAGCTTACAGGTTTCCACATTGTTTNAAATTATATGGATGCCCTGCCCTTCACTTTTATTAACTCATTTTCAGCAGAATCAGGAATTAAATTCACATGGTTTGATATGCGTGCCTGTTACAGCAGCAAGTAAGCTCTGTCCCAGCTCAAAGACTTCTAGCACCAGATTCTTATTTTTTTTCCATTGCCACTGTAGTTAGGATTCTGCTTTCATTACTATATTGGCTATTAGCTGTAAGTAGTCAGGATATTTTATTTTAACAAAGCGGGAATGGGGGGGAAGTGTAAGAAATGAAGACATGAAGTGCTGCAATGTCATCTCCATGAAAAGGAAATCCTGTCCTTCAAAATTTCCAAGCAACATCCATTTTACAAGCATTAGATTATTAGGGTATGCTGTAGAAGATCTAAATTGCTTGTCATCTGCTGTTTGTCAGAATGGTTTGAATGGAAGAGAGGCCTAAAAATGTCTTCTTAGATGAGGTTACTGACCAGGACAGCTAAAATAGCCTGTTAAGGAACTCTTGAATGGAGAATGAAGAAGTAGAATACATTTCTTAGAGCTATTTAGTTATGGATGAACAGCAGCATAACACAGCTCTGAAAACAAGGAAGAAAAAAAGAACAAGTAAAATGTATTTGATCTGCTTTAAGAAATTATCTTCCTATTGTTCAGAGAAGTGGGTTAGGATCAAGGATGCCAAAGATCATAGAACCATAGAATCATAGAAACATAGAATAGTTTGAGTTGGAAGGGACCTTAAAGAGAATCTAGTTCCAAGCCCCCTGCCATGAGCAAGGACATCTTCCACTAGACCAGGTTGCTCAAAGCTCCATCCAACCTGGCCTTGAACACTTCCAGAGGTGGAGCATCCACCACTTCTTTGGACAGCCTGTTCCAATGCTTCACCACCCTTGTGGTGAAGAATTTATTTCTTATATCTAATCTAAACCTACCCTCTTTCAGTTTAAAGCTGTTACCCCTTAGCCTGTCACTAGATGGCCTTATAAAAAGTCCCTCTTCAGCTTTCTTTTAGGCCCTCTTTAGGTACTGGAAGGCTGCTATAATGTCTCCCTAGAACTTTATCTTCTCCATGCTGAACAACCCCAAATCTCTAAGCTTGTCATCATAGGTCAGGTGCTCCAGCCCTCTGATCATTTTCATGACCCTCCTCTGGACTCATTCTAACAGGTCCATGTCCTTCTTGTGTTGGGGTCACAGAGCTGAGTGCAGTTCTCCAGGTGAGGTCTCATGAGAGCAAAGTAGAGGAAGAGAATGACCTCTTTCATCACACTGATCACGCTTCTTTTGATGCAGCCTGGGATGGGGTTGGTTTTCCAGGCTGCAAGTGCACATTGGTGGCTTATATTCAGTTTTTCATTTGCTGATATCCCCAAGTCCTTCTCCTCAAGGCTGCTTTCAATCCATGTAGGCTGTATCCATGTTTAGGATTGCTCTGACCCGTGTGCAGGACCTTACACTTGGCTTTGTTGAACTTCATGAGGTTCACACAGGCCCACCTCTCAAGCCTGTCAAGGTACCTCTGGATGGCATCCCTCCTCTCCAGCGTGTCAACTGCACCACGCAGCTTGATGTTGCCAGCAAACTTGCTGAGAATGCACTCAGTCCCACTGTCCGTGTCACCAACAAAGATGTTAAACAACACCAGCCCCTGAATATGTCACTGGTCTCCACTTGGACATCGAACTGTTGACCACAACTCTTTGAGTGTAACTACTTAGCCAATTCCTTTTCCACCAAGCAGTCCATCCATCAAATCCATGTCTCTCCAGTTTAGAGACAAGGGATGTTGTGCAAGATGTTGTCGAATATTTTGTGAAAGTTCAGGTAGATGACGTCGGAGTGGTGTGGCTCTTGGCTAGAGCACTTGCTGGTGAAGGCTGAGGCAAATAAGTCATTGAGTACCTCAGCCTTCTCCATATCAAATTTCCTTCTGGAGATAGCCCACATTTTCCCCAGCCTCCCCTTTGTCACCGATGTACCTATAGAAACTTATCTTGTTGCCCTTGATGTCCCTGGCCAGATTATACTTTGTCAGGGCTTTAGCTTTTCTAATCTGATCTCTGGCTACTCAGAAAATTTCTCTCTGTTCCTCCCAGGCTACCTGTCCTGGCTTCCACCCTCAGCAGGCCTTCCATTTGTGTTTGATTTTGTCCAGGAGCATCTTGCTCATCCATGCAGGTCTCATGGCATTTTTGCCTGACTTCCTCTTTGCTGGGATGCATCACTCCTGAGTTTGGAGGAGGTGATCCTTCAACATTAACTATCTTTCTTGGTCCCCTCCTCCCTTCAAGGCTTTATCTCATGGTATTCTACCAAGCAGATCCCTGAAGAGGCCAAAGTCTGCTCTCCTGAAGTCCAGGGTAGTGAGCTTGTTGTGCATCCTTCTTGATGCCTTAAGAATCTTGAACTCCACCATTTCATTGCTACTGTATCTGAAGCCACCCTTGAGCTTTACATTCCCCACCAGTATCTCCTTGTTGGTGAGAACAAGGTCCAGCATAGCACCTGTCCTCGTTGGATCCTCTGTCACTTAGAGAAGGAAGTTATCACCAATGCATTCCAAGAACTTGCTGGGTTGCTTACGCCTTGCTGTGTTGTCCCTCCAACAGATATTGGAGTGGTTGAAGTCCCCCATGAGGATCAGGACTTGTGAACTAATAATTGCTGTTAATTAGTGGTAATGTGCTTCAGTAAAAGAGTAGAAAAGAGTGAATAATAATGAATAAAAACCAGCTATAACATGGACCTTTTGTGTCAGCAAAGAGTTGGATTCCCAAATGGTTTCAATTCCTTAGTCTGGAATTAGGATGCTTCCATACTCAATTTGACCTTGGATTGTGTATTGGGTTTGTGTGGCAAGTTGTTGGTAGTGAATGGGCTACAGGGATGGCTTCTGTGAGAAGCTGCTAGAAGCTTCCTCTATATCTGATAGAGCCAATGCCAGCCAGCTCCAAGACGGACCAGCTGCTGGCCAAGGCCAAGCCTGTCAGCAGCTGTGGTAGTGCCTCTGGGGTAGCATAGTTAAGAAGAGGGGAAAAAAACTGGTGCACAACTGCAGCTCAGAGAGAGGAGTGAGAATATATGAGGGAAACAACTCTGCAGACATCAAGGTCAGTGAAGAAAGAGGGGGAGGAGGTGGTCCAGAGCCAGAGCAGACATTCCTCTGCAGCCTGTGGTGCAGACCATGATGATGCCAGCTGTCCCACTGTAGCCCATGCAGGTCCACAGCAGAACAAATATCCAACTACAGCTCATGAAGATCTCACACCAGAGCTGGTAGATGTGCCCAAGGGAGGCTGTGACCCTGTGGGAAGCCCACACTGGAACAGGTTCTTGTCAGGACCTGTGACCCCTTAGAGACAGGAGTCCACAATGGAGCAGTCTGCTCCTGAAGGACTGCACCCTATGGAAAGGGTCTATGCCGGTGTATGAGTATTGTGCTAGGATGGTGAGGAGGTTAAATGTAAATACGCCCAAGTGACTTGCAGCTGTGATGTAGAAAAAGAACCTACATCACACTAATTTTTTTACTGACCTTGTATGCTTGACAAGTAGAACCTCTGTGTTAGATAACATAGGCCTGTGAGAAACTCGAAGGCACCTTTTCACTGTGCCTGAGATTCCTGCTTTGTTGTGAGAAAGACTCCAGGGCTGCACCTGCTTGAAGTCTTGAAATTCAGGCAAACTCAGCATGATCTTCTACTAGGGCTGAACTGCTGCAGCGGCACCTGCATCCCCACTTGTGTTACCTCTGCATGGAAGCTTAGCTGCTACTTCAGAGATCCTCCAGTCGAGAGGTAACTAAAATAAAACTGCAAATGCATTCGTGGTCTCTTGCTCTTCTTGTAATGTGCCCGCGTTGGTTCACACAGCTGGAACAGTTCATGAAGAGTTGCAGCCCATAGGAAGGATTCACCTTGGAGAAGTTTGTGAAGGACTGTCTCCTGTGGGAGGGACCCCACGCTGGAGCAGGGGAAGACTGAGGAGCAAGGAGTGGCAGATACGTGTGGTAGACTGACCACAGTACTCAGGGGGAAGAAGGTAGAGAAATATGGAGTGAAGTTGAGCTCAGAAAGTAGGGAGAAGTGTGGGAAAGGTGTTTTAAGATTTGGTTTTATTTTCTCATTACTCTACTCTGATTTTTGATTGACAATACATTAAATAAATTTCCCTGAATTGAGTCTGTTTTGCCCATGACAGTAGCTGGTGAACGATCTCCCTGTCCTCATCTTGACCCATAAACCTTTCATTGTATTTTTCTCTCACCTGTCCAGTTGGGAGGGAGGAGTGATAAAGTGTCATAGTGTGCACCTAACTTCTAGCTAAGGTCACCTGCCACTGATTGGAAGGGCAAAAGAAATATATCTGCTGACTTCAGACTAGGTCTGCAAAGATAATGGGAAAAGGAAGCAAATGGAGAGCTTCTATTAAGTTTATTGCATTTTGGGTTACTGGATCCTGAATCACTGTTTCAATTCTATCCCTGAAATCTGTGAAAGCTCTGGAGCAGTTCTCTTGCCCTGGTATGTCTCAAGATAAAGAAAAATGGAAAAAGGGAATTCTTGATACATAGGTCCTAAATGTGGGAATGGGTACAGTAGATCTAGTCTGGGCACGACACCTTCTTTCTTTTCATCCAAGTGCAGCTGAGCCTTGGTTTCCCTTATGAAAGGCAAATACTTTGCACCATATAGTGTCTCTTAAGCACCCTTCAGAGGCTTTTGTTCACAGCTGACTCAAGGAAGATTACAATCTGTTGAATCACCATTCAGTCTTCCATAAACAAATAAGTAATCTGTGGAAAGCTTCCATATGCCTAAACCATGTCTTGCTTTTTCTATGAAGAAGTCAGACATTATAAATTACCATGTATCTGTGGAATCAGTTGATGAAATAAGAAGTAATGGTTTTGATGTCATAATAAAATTACTCATTTTAGAACAACTTTATTTTCTGAAGAGAGCATGGAAAAAAATAAGTATCTGCCATTCCAAAACCAATTTCATAGATAGTCAGAAGTAACAGTAAAAAATACACACACATACACACACACAGACCTCAAAGACAGTGAAATATATGCCAGTGCCTTAAGTTGTTTCTAAGTGAGGGACAGGTTCCTTTGGTGATATAAATCAGTGCAGCTCTGCTGGATTCATGAACTACACTGATTTAAGCTACACTGAAAATCTAGCCTTCTGACAGTTTCTCTGGAGTTATTCCTGGCACTGAAACTCATCCTGGGCTCTTATGTCAAGACCTACCTCTAGATAGTGTATTATGAATAAAGTGACATCTAATAGACAATAATACCTCTTGGGAATGATACTATGTCCCATTTATTCAGCCAGAGGTATAAGCTGTTTACTGAGAGTTTATTTTTAACTGGTTATGCTGATCTAAACTCAGAGTGACTTCCAAGTTATCATGTTAAGAACTGTATTAGATACCACACAGACTTTTTAGTCTTATAGAGTCTAGTCATATTGCTGTTTATTATTATGATGATGATTATTATTAAAATGAGCAAACCTTACAGTCTGCATTTTATTTTCTGAAGTCACAATTATTTCCTGTACTTTCACAAGTTATTATTAAACCTCCTTTAATCAATCTGTTACTTGTGTTCTAGCCTTTTATTTAGCCTAGCTCTGACTTATTGATTAAAAAAACCAAACCAAACCAAACAAAAAAAAATCAGTCCCGGTTTCTATACAGCCTTCTGGAAACTTTTCACACACATATTACTGTGTAACACCTATGAATTTGCTTTTCTATGACTGTCTTTCTTAAATAATTTAAAATTGTCTTTTAGGGAGTTTCAAATTATTGATTAAAAAACACGCCTTTAGTTTTCTTAGTATTTCAGTACTACATAATTGTTCAAGCATTCCCTCAAAAATGGGTGTTGTGACAACTCAATCCTATGTGTCCTCTTTTTTTAAGCAGATGTAGTACCAGATGTTGTTCTGCTTATCAAAGCTCTTGCAATAAGTATAAGTGTTCTTCCTCATCACATATATCCTTTCAAAAATTAGGGGGTCATGCAATATCACTCATACTTTAAATACCTGCTGTCTAGTCTTTAATCATTAAATTGATGTTTCCCTTGAACAGAAAACTATGCTGTCAGTCTTTCACAAGCCTATGTGCATAGAATGTTCTTGAAACTGAAGCCATTATGTTTGAGGCAGAAAAAATACAAAGAGGGCCTGTGGAGTGATATATCTACACAACATATAACTGTATAAATGAAATTCAGTGAATCCAAAATTATTCGCAATATGTGATACAATAATGGTCAATCAATTAACCTCATCTACAAATGCTGCTTAATTGAAGAGTCAAGCCCTTCAAAGCTCCCAAAATTTAGCTGCTTTCTTCCCAGCAATTGTGACAAGCTATTAATCTATTCATGTAGGACCACATTTCATGCTATCAAACTTGCAAGGTACAATTTTGTCATACATAATTAGGTTCTAAGTATCACCACAGAAATGTAAGTGTTCAAGGAACAACAGATAACATCTTCTCTTAGAAGATATGTAGGTATACAAAGGCAGGCTAAATATTAGGCTTGGCCCATGTACCTTAAGGTAAGATCCAAAATGCATTAATATAGTGTCACAGTGATCTGGCAGCCTCAAATTTCTGTTCAGATGCTTCCTGTCTTCTCTCACAATAAGAAGATTCACTTCTCCCTCAGAAGTCCCTGGCTGCACTGCACATCAGGGTGGCCTCTTGAGCAAAAAGGACATATAAGGCACCAAACCCAAATCCCATGGGACATAATCAAAGGATATACAAATTCATTTTTTCAGGGATTTGACTTTTTTATGCAAAAAGAAACAAGAAAACAAATCGTGTTGAAAGCAGGCAATCACAAGAAGATAAATAAGTCACTCCATACACAGCTTAATCTCAGATTCAAGCCTCTCTTTCTGTTCTTGGTTCTCCTGAACTGGATCCATGGTTTTCTTAAACATAGGGAAGGAGAAAAAAAACCAAAACATCTTTGTCTGTTGCACAAGACCTAAATATATTCATGGGTTTTGACTTATTTTATACTCAAGCTTATTAACTGACACTAGCAAAAATAAGCACAAATAAAATTACACTTTTTTTCGTGAGCTTCTTGTTTCCCATGCAATCCTGTTCTTAAAATCATATTGGTCATTATAATAAAATGCATACTCCTTGACCCCAGGATGGTCTGGGATACTGAAGAAAGCAGTATTTCAGCTTATCATCTGCTATCATATTCATCTAAAGTTAGCTTGTTGATGGATGAATAGCAGAACATATAACTGGTGAGGGAAAAAAATAAGTGTAGTATAGGACAGTATGTGCAAAAACCTCTGGTCAAGACTTTTGCAGTGGTCTGTTTCATAGTTCCCACCTCAAAACACATGAAATGGTCTGATTTCCGAAAATGCTGATCAGACTGTTTAAAAGTTGATAACTTCTGAAATATCTCAGATTAGATATCCCAGAATTCAAAGGCTTCCGAATCACTAATCGCCATGATCACGTTAACTCCCAGGAATGGTTTCCGATCTCTTTTCAAAGTATTGAAAACAGGTATTGGTGCCTAGCATAGAAAAGTCAGTGGATATTTTCCTCTTCATCTGATAACTGAATGTATAAATCTCGTCTATTTGAAATGTTATCTGTAGTACTATAAGCATTGTACATTTCAATAGCTACTGTTTTGAGCTTATTTTTTAAACTGAATAAGTAACAGAAGGAAGTCTGGTTAATTTAAGACAGGACAGAAACACCAAAATTTGTGGTTTTCCATGGTGAAAAGCCTGGGTTATAAAGCTGGTTAATCGTATTTTCAGAAATTTTGTAATTACTGTGGTTTCAATATGTGCAAAAATGCTTCTAATTTTGTTAAGCAATATCTCTTATCCATGCTTCAAGGAAAAAAAAAAATACAATAATCTGCAGCAGAATCTAGGGTCCTTTCTAGTAACATGTTTAAAACAAAAAACAAGTAATTACAAAGTCTGATTTAAACCATCCACAGATCAAGGAAGCTCAGAGATGAGGTTTTCCCTCTGCCCTCGTGGTTACCTGGGATTGATTTTGCCACCTTTGTTAATTCAGTGCAACATGAACCTCATTTGGTGAACTGAGCCTTTGACTGAGATTAACCATTGGCCACTATTCTCCATTAATAATTAGTGGCACCAAAAATAGCAATCTGTAAACACTAGGGCTATATTTGTAATGAGATCTCAATAGGCTAGCTCCTACTGAAATATAGAAGAATGTTTTGCTCTCAGAATAAATGAAATATTGTTCTGTTCATCCACACTCCTTTCACCATGCCTGTATCTTCATCTGTGTAAACTTAAATAGATGCGGACAATATGTGGTCTATTAACTAAAAACATGAAAAAATCAGTTTCTGTAAATATTATCAGCTTAAATGGGAATAACTTTTTTTTTTTTTTTCCTTTTTTTCTTCTTTAATTGTGTGGCTACAAGATACAATTTTGACAAACTTACATACCATACATCAACCTGTATGAGACTGGGGAAACAGCAAAAGAAAACACGAGATCTGGCTTAACTACAAATAGTTAAGGATTTTTTAAATTAAATTGATTTTTGTCAGAAAGTGCTAATTTCAGGAAATCCATGCCATTTTTAGATCTATTTCACCAATTTACGCTAAGTGTAGACAGAGCAGAGTTTTTGGAACCCTCACTGATTTCTTGTAAACTTGCCTAAAACATTGCTAAAGAGCTTACATTTTCAGACTGGAGTTTCCAGAGCAATTTGCTATGTAGCCTATTTCTGAAGCTTCCCAGTCTTTTTACAACAAAGTCAGTCTTTCTCTGAGAACAAATATTTAATTTACATCCCCACTAAGACCCATGATTGCGTGACTCAATAATCTCAGTAATATCAGAATTAGACTGAAGTACAGGAACTAGGAGTTAATTCCTGTCCTTTTTAATCAATCTCTCATTGAATTATCATTTTGGTTTTTTTCCAGACCAGCCAAATAGCAGCTATAGCAGTTGTTAGTCTTTCTCCCTTCATTTATTCCAGCCTCTCCAAAAGAGTTAGGAATGTGGATTTATTCAGCAAATGTGATTTTAAAGGTGCATTTTCAGTACAAAATTTATACTTAAAAGCTGGAATTCTAGACACATGATACTCATAGAAATTTAAAATTACTGGCATGCTACTGATTTGTAAATTAGTACTTGTAAATGGTTCAGACACAATCTTTGTGGTTCAATACAACTCTTAAATTACCTATTTGCAGAAGATAAACACTAGATATTCAAAGAGATCATTACTTATAACTCTTAGATATGTCTCTTGGAAGTCTGCTGTCCTCTAACATTTACTTAACAAAGACAAATGGATGCCTGCATGTGTCTTTTAAAAATCAGGTCTTTGTGCTTTCCTAATTGTTAAGCACATCTAAGGAAGTCAAAGACTATGTTCTTGTAAAGGTTTAAATGGCTACTTAACACTTAGAAATAAAAATGCATTTAGGCCAAGTCATGTTTTGGACAATCAAAGAAAATACTGTTACTTAGAAAAAGGTTTAAAGCAAACATAATTTAAATACACGAATGAAGCTGATTGTCATTGTTAGTTTTGCTTCTTCTGTAGGGTTTGTTTTGCCACAGAGTGAGGATAAATGCCTGTGTGCATTTTGCATGTCTCTTTTCAACATGTGTTTGCAAGTGTGCATTCATTCTCAGATGTCGATGGAGCCATACTCATTGCATGTATGCACTAACAGCATGCTAAAAGGCAAGAGTACGAGGTAAGAAAACGCTTTCCTTTTCTTCCCCTCATGAAATCCTTTCCGATTTCAGAATCAACAGCTACCATGACTGACAAGCACATTCTTACATCCCAGAGAATAATTCCTCTTTGGAATTATTCTTCCCTCAACAGATTCTACATATCTAAATATAGTTATTATTTCCCACACTGTGTTTATCTTAATTCTTCCATTTAAAAAAAAAAAAAAAAAAAAAAAANAAAAAAAAAAAAAAAAAAAAGATTACTGGGAAGTTTTCACTCATACTTCTGTGAAAAGAAAGATGGTCACTAACAGCTTAAAGTACTTAATTTGCAACTTGGCCAGTGGAAATCAAATTACTATATCTTTCCACAACCTGCTCCTTGCACGGGGGGTTGAACTAAATGACCTTTGAAGATCCCTTCCACCCCAGACTATTCTATGATTCCATGACCTTGAAGATGAATTTCAAAGTAGTCTGAGCCTGAGTTCATATTTTTGCCATTTCCCATTGCCTTCAGTATCTATGCTGCAGAAACGATTTCCTGCCCAGTAATGTCTTGAAGTTTACCTGACCTTACACTAGACATCTAAGTCTGAGACTAGGTTTAGGTTTAAATTTGTTGTATAGTCAGAGGATGTGAAGGGCAGGTCATCTCATCACAGGGTAGATTTCTATAATAAAGCATCATATGGAGATCTTTTTTTCTTTTTTTTTTTTTTTATTTAATATCAAAGTGAGCCAGGTAAGACTAGTTTTTATTAAACTTCTGTTGCACCTGTGTGAGAGAAGTTGAATCCCACACTATATCTGAAAGACTGTCACTTTCTATTAAGCCCACTGTCAAGGACAAACATGACAGAATAATTTCACCACCATGGATTTATTGATGACATAGCTTCTTCCTCTCAGATTTCTCTCTTACTGTCTTAATTAAAAACTAAATAGCTGATGTTTCTTTGACTCCAGCTGAACAGACCCCTGTGGACTTAACAGTTTAACAAATTCCACTGGTGGCAAAATATGAAATTTGTAATTTGGAATAGCATTGTGTTATATATTTTTCTTCTCACTGCTTCAAAGAACACAAAACGAGACAAATACGTTTAATAACAAATTTCACAATATCAAAAGCAAAAAATAGAAATATGAAAAAGTGTCTGAATTTTTCGTGGTGATTAGGAAAAAAGATATAGCCATGAGCCAGCACTGTGCCCTTGTGGCCAAGAAGGCCAATGGTACCTGTGGTGTATTAGAAGGGGGGTGGTTAGTAGATCAAGAGAGGTTCTCGTTCCCCTCTACTCTGCCCTGGTGAGACCACATCTGGAATATTGTGTCCAGTTCTGGGCCCCTCGGTTCAAGAAAGACAGGGAACTGCTGGAGAGAGTCCAGCGCAGGGCAGCAAAGATGATTAAGGGAGTAGAGCATCTTACGAAGAAAGGCTGAGGGAGCTGGGTCTCTTGAGTTTGGAGAAGACTGAGGGGTGACCTCATTAATGTTTATAAAGGGTGAGTGTCACGAGGATGGAGCCAGGCTCTTCTCAGTGACAACCAACAGTAAGACAAGGGGTAATGGGTTCAAACTGGAACACAAGAGGTTCCACTTAAACTTGAGAAGAAACTTCTTCTCAGTGAGGGTAACAAAACACTGGAAAAGGCTGCCCAGGGGGGTTGTGGAGTCTCCTTCTCTGGAGACATTCAAAACCCACCTGGATGCCTTCCTGTGTAACCTCATCTAGGTGTTCCTGCTCTGGCAGGGGAATTGGACTGGATGATCTTTCAAGGTCCCTTCCAATACCTAACATTCTGTGATTCGGTGAAAAGGATTTGGGGCCACACCACAGAGCATTGTCACAAAATTAATAGAAAAAAACTCCGTGGTCACTTGTTTGTTTAAGATTTTTTCATTAAAAAACAAACTAAAACCACATTAATGATTTTAGTATACCTTTCCAATATGCAATGAGGAAAAAAAACCAGAGGATTCAGAGATAATTATCCTGTAAGAACAATGTTAAAATTATCCTGTCACATCCTCATCTTTTTGCCATTGCATTAGCTGACTTTATTAGGACAGTTACAGTGTCTGCTTTGAGAACCCACTTAACATTGAACATAACTTCTAAAAGAGACATTTTGCAGTTGTCTTTGTAAACAATATATATTTTTTTTAAGAAAAAAAGCTAAAGCCCCTTTCATCTGTGCATCTCTCCTTACATTGTACTACTGTTTTTTCAGAAGGAGCACAAGCAGTTCCTCAGATTCTTTCCTTCCCATCTTGCACCAGTTTGCCTCTTTTGCCTTCAGTCATCTATCTGCTTTGTTCATGCCCTTCCTTTATAGTATTCAAATATCCCCTTATTCCCAAATTACTTTCCATGTGTGTTTTCCTTCCAGTTACATATCCACTTTTTGTCAGTCTCCCTTGGGCCCTCTCTGCCTACCCTGAAATCTCACTGCCTTTTGATCTCTTGTCCTCCATCACAGTATTCTTCTTAGATTAAGGTGCCTATTTAATAACCTATAAAATTATCACACTCCAACAGGTCAGTCCTTAGTCCTGATAACAAAATTCTTTCTTCTCTCAACAGGAATTATTAGAAAAAGTAAGTATCTCCCATCCTGGTGGAATAAACTGTCAAATTGCACAGATTACCAATGTTTCCTAACCCTTAAAAGCTTCTTTTGTGCTGCTTGCTGTTGGCTTCTCTACCTCTGCTGACTTAGACACCAAACCCAACACTTCACAGTAACAAACTAGGCCAGGAGAATACTCAGACTGCTTGTTATGTCCCACCCTGGTAAACAGGTCTGGCATGTCCCTCTTTAAAGTGGTATTTATAGGGCCAGACCTGCCTGCTGCAGTCCTAGATATTAGATGTTAGCCCAGAAGATGTCTGGCTTAACTAGGCAGTCCACAAAGTTGTAGGTTTCCAACCTGAGTGGCAAAATCATACATAAAAAGCAAATACAAAATATCTGATACTAAAAGAACCATATTTTGCTCCAACCAGTTTAGAGATGGATAATTGAATCATGGTGGATTAATTATTTCCAATACATCCCTAGAAGGAATGTATATGAACATATTTATTAAGACAAGCAGCAGGTCTGACACAGATACATGATTGACTTGTTTAATGGGTCCTTTGTCAAGCATCTGCACTAAGACTCCTTTACTTAAGGTTGTAAACCCCCAAATTTCTACAGCATTTTGCTAGGTTTTGTAAGAATGTATTGCAAAGATCTGCTAAAAGCAGTAAAAATGTATCTTCGTGGAAGTACACTAATTATTATGGACAATAGTAGGAAAGGGTTTACCACCAGGTTTATATGATCAACTGATTGACAGTGGAATACGTTGAATTGTTCTGAAAGCATAATTAGAGAAAGATCACTCTCACAGCTATTGGCATTATTTTAAAACCTGCCAAATATAGATCAGAAGTCAAATGAAAACATCTTGATAGACTTGTGATCATTCATGCAAGTCTGAAATGTATTTGTGAATTCTTAGTCAGGATATCTTAAACATCGATGCCACGGGACTTTAAAATCACAGTACTGATGAAATGTTGCTTCGGGAAACACCTGAGTGACACTTAGTTTTTAATGTTTCCTGCGCTTCTCTACAAAGATTAAAGAATAAATAGTTTTAGATTCTGAATCAACGCTATCATACACAAACTGATACAGCACAAAACACAGAATATTATCCCAATGGCCTACAGGTGAAGTACATTTCTGTAAGATAACTTTTTGTACATCTCTTGGAGTGCATGTGTTAAAAAGGTTACAAGGTTCTCCCTGTCTGCTAAATATTTATTTTTGAGATGTCCATGAACCTATCAAGTTTACCCCAGAAGGGAAATCTGATATTTTAGGAAAATATATGCACTAGAAGAGACAATTTCAAGGTTAAGCTTAAGGAAATCAAGGCTTTTCTGCTGCACACAAAACACAGGAGAAAACAAACAAACAAACGAAACACCCAATAAAAATAAAAACAAAATAAAACAAAAACCCCATAAACAAAAAAAAAAGACAAAACTAAAACCAACCAACCACAAAATAATCTAACACTGATGTGCTCTTTAATATTTTTATGTATTTCCAGTCCTCTAGAATAAAATGTAAGGAGAAATGGTTGCTCTGAAGAAAAGATGGTGTACCATGCTGATCAAAGTTAGGACTGGTGCAGTAGGTCCATTACCTGACAAGAGGATGCAAGCTGCAAACACGAATACCGAAGCTAAGGAGATCTGTGGAAGATCTCTTTGGAGGAGGCTGTCTGTAATATTCAGGTTCATTCAGAAATTGTCTCAGTTTCTTCGGCTGTCTCTCATTTGTGGGTTTGTGTACTAATGTGTGTGTCCCATTCTTGGGACAGATATCCCGCTCTTGAGATATGTACCCTGATCACACGCCTTGCAATAAGGGTTCTATTATTACTCTGTACATGTCTTTTTTGCCTTTGAAAGGCAACTTGGATGGAAAGGTAGGGAGGGAGCTGTCTTGGAGCTTTTACAGAAGAAAGAAGGTGAGATATGCCTACCAAAAGGTCACCTAGTTACCCTAAAAATTTCAACATCTGCAAGATTACTGCAAAAAATCCCATATTCACTAATACTTGTTCAACTACGTTTAGTAAATCTGCTCTGGCAAGTATTCACAATCCCTTTTGTTTGCTTTCTGTGAATATTCAGGAGAATAATGTTTGATGAAAGAGATAGTGTTCCAAACCCTTGTGCAAATATGTATTTCTGCCAGAAGTATTTGCATGGGGATCTTGAAAGCTGAGACTTTTCACGTAACAGCAGACTTAACCCCTATGCTTCCAAACCCTCCAGAAAATGGAAACTGTCCCACCATACTGTTTAGCTGTACTTTCCTCCTCAGTTTAGTACGTCATGTTAATGATCCTAAAAACAGTGACTTCAGCAAGACTACTTATAATGGCTGAATTATCTATAAAGACATAAGTTTCGGGAAGTGACAAACTATTGACTAGAGACAGGATTGTGATCAGGGTTCATTTAGCTGCTTCTACAGCACTGAGTCATATTTAGGACTCAATTCAGTTACCCAGACAGATGTCTAGTGATGTTGAGCTGACCTGCAGTATCCCATCTGATCTCCAGCTGCTACTTTGCTTGTCTCCTGTAGCTTCTGTATCTCTCCATCAAACTCCAGGCAAATGTATCAGATGCCGTGCGGCAATACAAATCCCACTAAGCGCCCATAGTTAGGACACAAAATGACACAAAATGACACCCTTAGTTTGGGTCTCAGTTTCTTAACATTAACAAGGAGATGATCATCCTTTCCTAAAAAGGAACACAATCATGATGAAAATCATCACAGACTGTTTAGTGCTTGCATATAATGATGATGATACTCATGTAAGAAACTGCAGGTAAAGTTCCGATGGCAGAGATCTTCGTTCACTGATAAAATCTTTTGAAAGAAAACTAGCTAATAGCTATAAAATCACCACTGTTTTAAATTCCATTACATTGTATACAGCTAATACGCATGAAATTATCTTCTATGGAATTGTGTTTGTGCAGGAGTTTACAAGTTGTTTGGGCATGCCATATTTTATGAATAACTAGTGAGAAATGTTTTCTTTGAGATTTTAACTTTTATTCACATGATGAGATTCATAACTGAGATTACTATAATTTAACATTGCCTGTTGTCAACAGTATGCTGTTCTTGACTACCTGTGCTTTTATTGAAGCAAATCCAGACAGAAGAATAGGGAATAAAACGGGATTTCATAAATCTAAAAATAAGTATATTTTAATAGGAAAAGGATTCTAAATGAATGCTATTTGTGGATATTTTTTTTTATTACAGTGATACTGCATTCCAAAATTCACAATTTATACAGATTACAGAAATATCTTTTCATAACTCTTAATCTGAAGTATTATGAATGACCAACTATACAAATACTTATCTGCCCTCTAAAAGTAAAGACAATGATTGGAGAGGAATACAGCAATAGCTGTGACTGATGTACTAAGTTTGATTTAACAGAACAGCATGGTTACATGTGTGTGTGTGCACAGTACATAGAAAATCCCACATGCGTGACTGTTCCTTGTACAGACAAAGATGACCATAGTTACATGCCATCATCATAAACTTATAGGTAACAAAGCAGGTTAGCAAAGTGTTAGGAAACACCGACTGATAAAACCTCTTAATGTATATCACACAGTCCCAGACAATTCCTGCCTATACCTCCTTAAAAATGTCAGTCTCAGAAAATAATTATTCCAATAAAATAGAAGGGCAAGGACTCACATTAAGAACCTGTGCCAAAGAAGGACAATGTTTCATAGCCTTCCCTTTCCATGTGTGCAATCCACACACAGCTGTAATTCCAACTGCTGCAAAATGTATGTCTTCTGTACCAAAACTTTAAGGGCTATGCACATGACATTCAGCAATTCCAACAGAGAATAGTAAGCAAAGTAATGTCATTGTTCAGAAATTCCAGAAAATTGCAAGGAAAACATAATTTAACTTTGTTGGCATTTTTATTCACTAGATTTCTCAACAGTTCTCAACAATTTTTTTTTTTTTTTTTTTTTTTTTTTTTTTTTTTTTTTTTTTTTTTTTTTTTTTTTTTTTTTTTTTTTTTTTTNAAAGAGCCTGACTCTGTCTTCTTTGAACCTTCTCTTCAGGTATTTGTATACATTGATAAGATCCTCCTGAGCCTTCTCTTCTCTAGGCTAAACAGGCTATTTTTATTTTAAAAAAACATATTTCTTTGAGTCATAATAATTCTTAAAGATGTTTACATAAGTCTGTTAGTGAAATTCTAGTCAATAACAAAGACATTGTATAATAGGACCTTCATTACTCATTTCAACATTGAGTTTTAAACTAAACCTTAGTTAAAATGTTACCACAGCAAATAATTCATTTTTAAAGGTAATAAACCAAAATTATATCTTTCACATTCAAGTGGAAAACAAAACAAAAAATAAATAAATAAATTGAGAGTAATGTTTATAACCAATCTTTACTAAAATACTGAAAGAAGAGGAGAAAATGGGTTTATATTATAACACAGATCAAGGCAATTTTAATTTTTTTTTTTTTTTTTTTAAAGTGGTCTGAAGGAAGGAACAAGCATACTGGGTTAAATTTTAAAACTTCCTAATGGAAGTTCCATCTTGGGATAGTCTGTGGAAAGCAACAGTGAACTGTGTATGACACTGCAATTTCAGACATCACAAATGTAGTAAAATTGATTAATAGCTAAGGGACACAACTGGGAATCTAGACACACGATTCCCATTTCTGTTTTTCAGACACTGGATGCACGATTTTGGCCAAGAGGTTTGTGTAAGTACATCAGAAACATTTAAATTAGTACCAGCTCTTTTGCATAATTTACAATATATATTACTAATTTTAAAAATTAATATTAAGCTGAAATGTGAGTACCTACAAAGAAGTTATCTACAAGTTCGAGTCAGGCTCTTCACTGTAGTGAAGACTGACACTGTAGTGAAGACTGACACGGTAGTGAAGTGACACAAACTGGGAAAATAGATATTTTTACTTGATAGGAAGAAAAACTTATTCACCATGAGGACTGTCAGGCACTGGAACATGTTGCTCAGAGAAGCTCTAACTGTTCAACCTTTGAGGTTTTGAAAACCCAGCAGGATAAAGCCCTGAGCACCATACTCATAGCTCACTCCATCACTTTCAGCAGGTAATGGGACCGAAGACCTCCCATGTCCCTTCCAACCTGAATTATGCTTCAATCCTATGTTACTACTGAAAACAGAGGTTTGATGAAGTGTGATGAAGTTGGACTTGTTGCCACCCCAATGCAATAAGCTTGAGTTTGGCCAGTTTTCTGTTTAAGAAAGTCAGGCTTATGCTTCTTAGATTATCAGCTCTAAACAAGCTCCTTATTCCTCCATTCTATACCCATAATATGGGGTATTTCATAAGGCTGTTGTGAGGCTACAGCCTTCATTAAATGTGAGATGTTAATTTTCCATAGTTTTGAAAAAGGTATAATCATAAATTAAATTAAACACATCATATTTCACTTTTACCAAGTAAGGACATACCTTATCTGAAAAAAAAGGAAGAAAATCCATCCAGTTGGGCAGGATTAATCTAGCTGGGAAAATGGGCAGCTAGATGTGACTATCATTTGGTTTTGGAAGGAAATCAGTATTTTGAAATAAAATTGTTACCATCCTAACTAGCATAAAGGATCAGAGAAGAGGCTGGTTAGTTTAAATGAGCCCAAAGATGCCTATATCAGAGAATAACTTCAAGCTAAGTCGCATTTCTCTTTTATTCGTGCAGTTACCTTCTTGTGGTCACAGGCATGTGTTACTAGGGAAAGTTCAAGGTGTGGCAGGATGAAAAAGCTGGTCTTGGGGTCTCTTCCTTCACCTCTGAATTGAGTTCCATCCAGAATTATTAGTTTTAGAGGCTGTTCTCAGAAATGCTGGCTACCAGCAAGGAAGATGAATCCACCTGACAGTCCAAGACAACTGGCACCCCATGGGGTCAACCTGCAGGGAGTCTCTCCAGCCAGGCTAGTAGCAAGTATTGAGTAACCACCTCTGCGTAAAATATTCCAGACTGCACAGCTTGAATATTGCTCCACAGTTCTCTTCCCCTTAGGAGTAGAGATCTGAAGAGCTTCTTTTTAATTTTAACCATCTAGAAACCAGGCATGTTAGGAAAGGAAATGTTTGCCTCTGTATTTTATTTGTATTGTATTTTATTTCCGGTGGTAATAGATAGAACCTTGATACCTGACTTAGAGGTGGGAAAAAGTAAAGTAACCTGAATCTCAAGCAAAGTACCTGCCCGTAATGGTCTAGAAAGATTGAGGCAAAACTGGGAGCTGAGTGTAAATCATCTAGATTCATATCTAGTACTTCAATCACAGCTCTATGTTTTGTTGATAACACATACTTCAGAAAAAAAAAACAAACAAAACTGCTTATATCATCATTATTCTGTCTTTTAGGGAATCTGGCAATGAATGGCTAGTTTATCCCCAAAATATGAGATGGAGTTGGCTAGTTGGTGCCTGGTGACTTCTCATATCGTTATTTTTAAAGAAATAAAATAATAATATACATTTTTAAAATTCTGTAATATAATAAGCTCTATCTAAAATGTATATGTGAAAGAAGCACTGCAGATCACTGTCTCAGGCTCTTCACAAAACATATTGATCTACAGATTCCTGTTTTATAATAGCCACTTCGCTTATTCCTTGTTTTCTTTCTGCTACAGTGGTTCTTATATGCTCCCCTAGTGATTTTTGAAACATGGAGAAAATCTAACCTTATTTTTTCCAGCTGTTCAGATAAATTAACAATGCCAGCACTGATTCTAGTTAATATACAAGGAAGACTGAACTACCTGTTCAGAATCATTTGTATGTAAGAATCTGTGCTCCCGATTCCATGCCGGTTTAGGGGGAAAGGCAGGAGTAAACCAAGATGGCATCCTGCAACTTTGAATCAACTCTATTTACCAAGGTTTACTCACCATTATTTATTTATTTTATTTTCCCTGAACATTACGGAGGATTTGTGTTAAGCTCTACAGCTGCAGGGGATATGTGGACACCAACTTGACCGGGAAATTCTGGATCTGAGAGACTTTATATTTGGCATAGAAGCAGAGTTATGGCACTAAGGGACTTGATTTACCCTGCTCAGATATTCTGTACAATCTGCAACAGCTAATGCTTTACCAGTTACTGCAAAAAGCAGAGAAAATGAAGAAAAAAAATATTATTGAGGCACTTAAACTGCCACCCACAGGAGAAAAAAAATAATCACTCTTCCGAGTAAAGTGGGAAAAGAGGTGGTGGAAATAAAGCTACGCTTTCTAGGAAGAGGCCAAAGGAGCACAGCTTCAGTCCTAGTTGAAGCACCTGCTCCAATAAAAATATGAAGAATTCTGGGAAAGACAAGGAGGAAAAGTTAACTTAGGAGGCCACTGTAGGAAGGACAGCCCATATATCCCTTGAAACAGATCAGGTTTTAGTCAAGGGTTAATTATTCAGTCTCCAAACACAGGGCTTTCAAGTCCAAGCCCAGTAGTGCACATCAGGGTCACAGACAGCAGTGGATGGTTACAGTCTCTTCAGAGCCAGGGAGCAGGGAACTAGCCCACATGAATTCTACTTTCAGGACTCTCGGGATTCCCTGCATGGAAAAAAACGGAGGCTTGACAGCAGAGCTCATAAGCTGTGCTATTTCTCCTCCACGTTTCACTCCTTGCCCATGCACCCTTTCCCAACCCAAAGGATCAGAACGCAGCTCCAACCATGAGAGATCAGTCTACCGCATGGACCGTGTTTCCTCTCAGTCTCAGCCTGCAAATGAAGGTGAGCATTTTACCACCAAGTTGCCTTATTTTCTACAACAGAAAAAGAATCTTTCTGTGGAAGAGCTAGTCTATAAATTACGGCTGTCTATTATTTATTATAAACATGAATAGCTCAGGCTGACTTGTCCTGTATTCAAAAGTATGTTAAAATATAAAACTTACCCCTGCAGGACTACAGCTCAGAAATGACAGGCAAGGCTACAGGATTACGGTATCAGAGGGCGTTAGACAATAAAACCAACTGTTCATGTGGGATCCTGAAATCTTAGAAAACATGTACAACAGCTATATTCTAGTGCCCATGAATGGAAACAAATGTTTTTGAGTATACCTTTCATCTGTTCTCCTGTAGAAATGACAAGGTGCTGAAACTTTAAGCTGTTCCAAGGGAGGAACTCTGTTTTATGGCTTTTTTGTTGCTGGTGTATATATAAAAACATAAGAAATTCCTTAATGAGTGAGATCAATGACCCATCCTGCAGTCTGTCTCTAATAGTGCCAGTAGAATATATTATTGGTGGATAACACATACATGGGGTGGCCTGTACACCATTTTCTGTGCTGTTTGACCCAGGAGCTGAAAGATGCCTTGAATTTTCATCACACTTTCACTTTAATTAAGCCTTCCAGGACGGCAGATTCTATTCGTTGTTCACCCCTAGACTTGGGGAGCTCTTTCACAGCCTCCACCCTGAAAGTCTCTCCAGTGGCCTGCATCCAGTGCTTCTAGTGGGTGCTCTAATATCTAGCCCATCCACATCTAACTCGTGCCATACAGACTTTCTTATAAGCTTGCAGTCCACTGTGTTTTCAGACACAGAGTAACAGGATGTCTTACAGCCAGCAGAAAGGGAGGAGCCCCGGTGGGTCAGTTTAACTCTGAGCTGATTCCTTTGATCCACCAGGGACTTCTGCTGGAAAATGCTTGGTAGCACAGGAGTGTTCACAGAGTTTCCTGGGTCCCTGTCTGTGCGCACACACCAATTGAGTCACATTACAGCTCCGTGGCCCAAGCATCCCTAGGGAATGGCACTGCTGACTTTCTGCTATCCTGAAAAAGTGAGCCCTAGGCCTACCTCCACAAGCGTTTAGTTCATAAAATACCTTTTCTTCAATATGTGATAACCTTTGATGTGGAAATTTATCAAAGGTGCTCTGAAAATCCACAGAAATTGTGTCCACTGCATCTCTTTTATCCATGTGCTGGTTGAAATCTTCCCAAATTCTGACAGGTTAGTGGAGCAAGGTTTCCTTTCACAGAGGCCTACTGACTCTTTCACAGAACACTGTGATTTATCCAAATGCTTAGCAATTTTAATACAGCCTCTACAATATTGCCAGGGACAGAAGTCAGACTAAATGATCTATAGTTTGCATGGTTACCTTTAGAACCTTTTCTGTAGATATGCTAGTCTTCTGGCACCTGGAGGGGGTTGCAGGAGTAGGTTTCATACGTCAGCCATCAGTTCTGCAATTTCACATCTGGGTTGCATCAGAACTCATACATCAATCGTATCTTCTCTTGATGCCCTATTGGCTATTAGATCTATTTGGTACAATACTTCTTCTGTATTTATTTCAGGTTCTTCTAGGTCCTCTGATCTATTTGCTACGAAGAACTTAGAAGGTGTGGTAATCTCCCAAGCACGTTGTACATGCAGTAAAAAAGAAAGCAGTATTTCATTGAACTTCTCCGCTATGATCTTATAATTCATGAGTTCGGCTTTTACACCTCTTGTCATCAAACAGTACCACCAATTCCCAAGCTGGCTGATTTTGATGCATTTTAATAACATTTCATTATCAGTTGAGCATCCTTTGCAAGAAGCTCTTCAAATTCTTTTTTAGCTCCTTTAATTTCCTGTTTCTATTTGACCTGCTATGTATTATGGATTTTTTTGTTCTCTTCAT
Organism: Pampusana beccarii; assembly: GCA_013399365.1. Lineage (NCBI taxonomy): Eukaryota > Metazoa > Chordata > Aves > Columbiformes > Columbidae > Pampusana > Pampusana beccarii. The sequence continues at coordinate 167,956 of VWYH01001972.1, forward strand.
TTGAAAAAGCTTTCCAATCTTTTAAATTCCAACATCTTCTGTGTGATAGCCTTTTTAACTTTTTTATTGAGCAATGCAGGGTTTTTACCTGGACGTTTTTGCTTTTTTATTTCGTTGTTTAGTTTTACCTAGCCTTCTAATATAGCATTTTTTAACTCTAGTGTTCTTCCTTTTTAGATTTATCCCTTCAGATTTTTGCTTTGCTTTGTTTTTACTAACTTTCTAATTTTTATGTATTTTTCTTTTATGCAACTGCATATCTGCATGCTGGATCTGTTTAACCTGTTATTTCCCACTAAATGGTAAAACTAGTTAAACTTTATCTGATATTAAAGTGACTTTCCTAATAAAACAACTTGGACTAGACCTACGGCAAGGTCAAGACCAAATCCAGAATGTCTTCAAAGCTTTGTCCTCCCTCTGCACACACAGAAGATTGGCACTGTAGGTGTTCACATTTGCCTTCCTTACTTATTGATACCGTGTGTTTTATCTCCTTATTGGCTTTTTTCACAAGCTCACTGTAAACTATTGTCTGCTTTATAAATTGCACCAGTCTTTGCCCTTGCTGTCTTTCTCCTCCTTTTAGAAACCTACCTCTACTATTACTAGAGTGCAGCTGTCCTTCCTATACAAGGAGTTGTTGTCCCAAGAGATTTCTTACCACATCTCAATGTCTACACCATCATCCATGGGTTGACACTACATATCAGGAGAGGAGAGAGAGGAGAGAATAAGGGAGTATGCTTTCATGCACAGATTTTGTGAACGTGCTTGTCTTCTCAAATTTTTTATTGTTTACCAATCAATACCAATAGACACAAATATGTACATAAAGGTTTCACTGAATTAGAATTATGGGGCACAAAGCAAGAGTGTTTCTTTTCCATTTCTAACTAATCATTATTTTCTTGCTTACGTAGCTCAGGCATCCAGTCAAGGAAAAAAAAAATAAAAAAGACCATCTGATTTAGACAAAATGTGCCATACCACATGTAATATTTGGTAAACCTTAATAATTCACAAGCAGTTCAGATTTTTTTTTTTTTTGTTATCTTATATGACATCAAAGGTAAAAATTCATCAGATATGTAATTAAATAAAAAACCTGCTACTTTGGAGAAAAAGATTGAAGGAAAAAAGTCTGAGAGAGAATGTTTTCAGCTATATGGCACAGCTCAAAAGACGTATTCCTGCCTGGCTTGAAAATTCATATTGTTTTTGTCCAGCTGAGTACTATAGAGAAATAGGATACATATACAATTTTCACAGGCTGAAGTTAGCTATAAGTCTATTCCTCACAAAAGCACAATTAGATAGTTTCTGTTACTTTCTTTTGTTCCAATGGAAAAAAAAACCTGGAAATAAAACGATTTACTTTTTTCTATAATCATTATCTGGTAAAAAAGAAAACAAAACAACCAACAAAAAATGCTTACAATAATAAATGCTCACCGATATATTTGGTGCACCTAATATCTGCTTAAAAATCCTGTTTTCTTAAGGGAAGGAAATCCAATAATCTTGCTCTCAAGGGTCAGTCATGGCAAAGCTTAGGAGAGGTGATGTAATGTCAGTCTAAATGAAAGTGAAGGGCTACAGAGCTGCACATCTGTAGCTTCCTCACAGGAAAAAGGGAGCATGGACTGGACAAGGCAATGTGGTTTAGAGTAAAGTGAAACAACAGGCAAGATTAAAGTTTTGTCCCCTCTTACCCCCTATTTCACATCTGACTTTCTCAGAGAAGAAGTCCCACTGGCAACAGCTTAACCAGCCGAATTAGTGTTGACTTTGGTGTTTCCAAAGGGCAACAGAGGCTCTCAGAAGATTCCCAGAAACCACCTCTGTAATCCAACCATTCAGAATGGTTTATTAGCTCTCACAGTGATAAATAATACAGCTTGACTTAAGGGAAATTTCACCTGACTCCTACCATTTGGCTTTGCCAAAGAGTAGAAGCATACAGATGGTGAGTTAAGGTGAGTTACCGTGCCTCAAATTAAGAGAAATCACTTCTCAAAATATGCTAACTCAAAAATTGGACTAATACGAGATTACTGGGAGTCTATGATGTGAGCTCACTGTGCCATCATATGGTAGGACACGAGCCAGTTCTGGAACAGAAGCCAAATGGCTCTGCTAATGTGGCATGGTACACGATTCCTGAAAGGCAATGGATATTAGTTTAGAAGCACTCAAATACTGCTGCTCAAGAGCTTCCAGATTGCTCCGTTTAAACTTTATAAGACTGAACTGACATCCATCTTCATCCTCCAAACGTATTTAACTTATGTAACTTTGCTAATGCTGTAGAAGCTGGTGGCAGAGCAAGGAATTGAATCCTGATTACCAGAAGTGGCAGGCATGCTAGTGCCGGATCATCAGTCCACCCACTTGATATTCACTAGTGCCACCACTGCCCACGCTGTGATGTGCTTTGCAAGACTGAGAGCTCCCTTGGTAAAAGGGAAACCATGCAGGTGTTCATCAGTGTAAGAACAGGTGGTAGAAGCATGCTTTTAAAACATGATCAGATGTTGCAATTTGGAAATGTGAGATTTACTGTTTCTGAATTCAGCTCAGGATAAAGCTAAGCTGATAGATAAGGATATCCAGCATGGCTGGATTTTTTTCTTGTTGTGTTTTGTCACCTCATTTATGTGTTTCTTTTGTTTCTGTTGCTGTTAGTTAATTCCTTGGCAAATTTGGATCCAACAATAGTTTCCTTTCTGGAATAAAATCTGTCTCATACCTCATATCCTTTTCTCCAGTCTGATGATATCAGTACCAAATCCCTAATAAAAATGCTAATAGTTTGGATGCTTTATAAAAGTGTGTGCACTGAAAATATTCTCACATATCATGGTACCTAAAGCTTTCAGTTCTCTTTTCCCCCACATTTCCAAAGTTTCTCCTTCTGTTTTACTTGTACTGAGGACAAGTTATTCAGATTTATGTCACTTGCCTTCCCTCAGAAACAAATACACTGGTCTGTTTTTGCTGGACTTCGTATTAGTTTAGAAGATTAGCAACTTGTCTCTATTTGAAATGTATTTTAATAGAAAGGAGATAATATTTCAGGAGAAATAGTAGGTTGGTAATCTGAGAATCAGAATTCTTCCTTGCAGCAGACTTTGCATGTGCAATAATCACAGAACTGTCTTTAAAAGGTTTTTGTACAACTTCTGGAGATCATTAAAGATGGGAGAGACTAGTTAGGAACTTCTGCGGAGTTCCCGAAGTTCATTCTCTATTTGACTCATTTTCAAACCAAGCAGCATGTCAGTAATGTGAATGATGTTGCTATCAAGGATGGAACTCAATCCAGTAATTTAGCACTTCAAAGGGCTAACTGGCCTTCAGATGCTACTGATCTGGTCCAAATGCTGAACAGTGACAGGCTGCACATCATGTTATCAATATCGTGAGGTAGCTTGGGAAAAAACTAATGTGTAGTTAAGAAAAAAAACATATTTTCAAGAATCGACAAGGTGGTCATTCTTATTTTCATAACAGTAATGTTGTTTAAAAACGAATCAAAATCAGAACTAAGTAAAAAAAAGGGGGGCTGTGTTAACATTAATTTTGTCAAAATTTCACCCAGCTATTACTTTTGTGTTTAGTTAATTAAGTTCTAATGACTACAAGTCTAATGACTACAAGTACAAGGTCTTCAGTAAACAGAAGAAAAATTGTGTCTGCTAAGACTACAACAAGCAATACCCAGTACAGTGTTTAGGGAAAATTTGTGTCTTTCGTGACCTCTCTTCAAGATAGAATCAATTTTTCTTTTTTTCTGCCTCTTTGTCAATCAGCTGTTTTTGCACAACTTCCTTAGGTAATACCAAGCCATTTGGTATTGAGATTTCCCTCAGTCAGCATTTCTGACTTACTAATCAAGTCAGCTTTCTTGTTTTTGCTATGTTTAGCTCCTGTGTTTCAATTATTCCCTCATCATTTTACTTCCTGTCTACTCCTCTGCCATGCTTTTGATAAAGTAAAGAGTCTCATGGGGCTATAAAGACACTGAATCATCTTGTGCTGTAAAGATGGATCTGGACATCTGCCACAAGGGCAAGATGTTACTAGATTTAAATTGAGAGAGCTATATTTAAGAGAGAGAATACTTTTAATTAAGAGGCTGTACTTAAATTAGAAGGCTTTATATATGTTTACAACTTCCTTGCATTGCTGCTGAAGGAGAGACATTTGTGAACGCGTAGAGATACAATAAATCTGTTCTCTTTTTTTTGTCCCCCCTATTTTTCTTCACAAGCATGTGACAGAGAAAACTGCTGCCCTAGTTGGAGACCAAAGAAGAAGTAGTGACTGAAATAGACAGGTTAATCTAGTGAGTAGAGCATTAACAAGGTTCAGCATGATCTGTGAATTCAGTGTAATGATTGCCCCTCCATTCTGTTGAGAGCACAAATGCACTGAATACAATCAGGCTGTATAGGAATAGAGATCAAAAAAAGCAGATTGATCATAAACTGGACCTTCAAATAGATCAAAAAAGCAGACTGAACATAAATCAGACCTTAAAATAATGATGTCTCAGTCAATGTTCAAGGCACCTTACCATTCCCCTTCCCTAAGTTAAGTAAAAACTGTCAATAGAATGTTTTTAAAAAGGTGAAATACAGTGAATGCTTGCAAAACCACTTTTTGTTTGTTAGAAATCAGACTATTTTCCTTTGTCACAGTTTGGGAAAGTAAAATGTCACTACAGTATGTACTTTGTTTCAGATTTTTGACTGTTGATTTTGAAAAAAAGGAATCCAGAAAGACTGGGAAAGAACTACAGCAAAGAGTTGAATTTTATGTTCTAAATAAATCATATGAAGATGAAATATTCTATATTCTGTCATTTTTAGAAATATGTCTGACAGAACAAGGACTGACTGCAATAGAGAAGTTGTTGTGAAGATTTTTCCACAACTTCTGAATTACTGGAGAATTTCTGAAGTTGGCTCCTGTTGCAGAAAAAAGGAAATATTTGACTTTTCATCCAAACTTGTCTGGAGTTTTCACCTGTTCAAGAGCTGGTACATTTTCTGTTGGTCTAGATCTTCAAAGTTTCAACAACTCAAAAGGCTGTGTTGCCTTGCAAATTCTCAATCTTAGAAATGTCTGTTTGTGTTCCTTGCTTTCATGATAGATGGGGTTTGACAGCACCATTAGCTGCCTTCAGAATTAGCCAGATATTGTCTGGTACCTTCTTGTCAGAACCTCTTTCTTACTAATTGATACTGCTTCATTGTTTCATGGCTTCTTCTCAGTTCCAAATCCACTGATTTATGGTAGTTCAGCATCTGCTTTTTCATATCTAGCTTTTCTATGGTCTAGTCCTAAATGTTTAACACTTGGTAGACTTACTAGACTCAAATAATAAAAACCATGCCTTCTTATGTCTTGAGATTGGGTTAAAAATCACATACATTAAGTGAAAAGCATTCTCTCTTATTCTTTGCCATTTGGTTCTTAGTTTTTAAAGACTCTTTTGTACATTCACAGTTTTAGTAAGAATTGGTTGCTATTCAGACTCAAAAAGCTGACATTATCATGCTGTTAAGTATACCTCTAACAGACACCCAATATCGAGAAAATTCACAATCAAATTGTAATGCCTGTTGTAAAATTAATTTCTCTTTTTCTTTGATAATATTCTTATGTGCCCACCTCTTTGTGGGGAAATGACACCTGAGGACACACAGTTATANGTGCCCTTAAATAACATGCTTTAACTTGGTTAGTCCTGAACTAGTTGGGCAGTTGGACTAGATCATCATTGTAGGTCCCTTCCAACTCAAATAGACCATTCTATTCTAGTGTCCTCTTAAGAGTGCAAGCCTCTTCCAGAGGCTCTGATTTCCTTGTTCCCTGCAGGATGCAGCACCTGCCTTTTCCTCCCTCTTTCATAAGTCTCCTCCAAGTTTCCTCATGTGTACTGAAACTATCTGCTGTGCATTCAGTCCCTTCTGGACACTGACTGCTGTTTTTTTGATGTATGGAGATAAAAGCTTGCTATATTCAGACACAGCTTTGCTGGTGTTGTGATGTTCTATGACACGCAGACTCCTTCTGGTACTCCTTTGCCTCACTGACTGTCTCTTTCCAAACCTTTCTTGGAAATAAATTTTTCATACCATATTTTACTTCTTAGTTTTTCCTTCTTTTCTTTGATTTAACATAATTATAACAGAACTGCTTTTGTGGCCATATTCTCTNGTCTGGTACCTTCTTGTCAGAACCTCTTTCTTACTAATTGATACTGCTTCATTGTTTCATGTCTTCTTCTCAGTTCCAAATCCACTGATTTATGGTAGTTCAGCATCTGCTTTTTCATATCTAGCTTTTCTATGGTCTAGTCCTAAATGTTTAACACTTGGTAGACTTACTAGACTCAAATAATAAAAACCATGCCTTCTTATGTCTTGAGATTGGGTTAAAAATCACATACATTAAGTGAAAAGCATTCTCTCTTATTCTTTGCCATTTGGTTCTTAGTTTTTAAAGACTCTTTTGTACATTCACAGTTTTAGTAAGAATTGGTTGCTATTCAGACTCAAAAAGCTGACATTATCATGCTGTTAAGTATACCTCTAACAGACACCCAATATCGAGAAAATTCACAATCAAATTGTAATGCCTGTTGTAAAATTAATTTCTCTTTTTCTTTGATAATATTCTTATGTGCCCACCTCTTTGTGGGGAAATGACACCTGAGGACACACAGTTATATAGATGAAGCTCTTCATGATAACACATTTGTTCTTATGCAAGAAAGGACAGCAATTTGCTTTAAGCTGAAATACTAGGACTGCCAATAAGATTTGCTCAAACATACAGCAAATGCTGACTTTAAGCAAAGTTTTATACAATTCCAAGTTTGTATCTAAGTTAGAAAATGCCCATGTAATTAAGTCTTCCATCTTTTTAATCTGTCCCACAAATGTTTAAATCGTCAAAATTTCTTCCTCATCCATCCAACTAGGAAAGTAGCTAATCCTCATGTTTGACCCTAGAATATTGACAGAGCTTGGCAACTCCAAGAATTTTATTTTAAGCAGAAACACCATAGATCCCATAGATCTGCATGTTGCTGTTGCTTTTCTTCCCCTTTGTCAAATGAGCTTATTCAAATCTCAGTTTTGTTCTGCATTTTTTTACTAATGAGAAACCAGTGAATATTTTCAGAACTGGTTTATGTAAGATGTTATAAAGAGGTAATAGTTACAGCTATGGAACTAGTGCTTTAGTGTCTCTATTCCTATCCCAACCTCCTTGACACCATTTATTTTGAAATCAACATTTGTATCCCACTTGCATGACAGAAACAGTCATGAGTTACTTGCCTTAAATTGCATATGCACCTTCCACTATGGTGTCCATGAATTTCTCATTTCTCATTGTTTGACTGACAAGGAAATCTGCAAGTGTCTCACAAGAACCCAAACCAAGAGAACAGGCTTCCTAGAGAGGTGGTCAATGTCCCAAGCCTGTCAGTGTTTAAGAGGCATTCGGGCAGTGCCCTTAAATAACATGCTTTAACTTGGTTAGTCCTGAACTAGTTGGGCAGTTGGACTAGATCATCATTGTAGGTCCCTTCCAACTCAAATAGACCATTCTATTCTAGTGTCCTCTTAAGAGTGCAAGCCTCTTCCAGAGGCTCTGATTTCCTTGTTCCCTGCAGGATGCAGCACCTGCCTTTTCCTCCCTCTTTCATAAGTCTCCTCCAAGTTTCCTCATGTGTACTGAAACTATCTGCTGTGCATTCAGTCCCTTCAGGACACTGACTGCTGTTTTTTTGATGTATGGAGATAAAAGCTTGCTATATTCAGACACAGCTTTGCTGGTGTTGTGATGTTCTATGACACGCAGACTCCTTCTGGTACTCCTTTGCCTCACTGACTGTCTCTTTCCAAACCTTTCTTGGAAATAAATTTTTCATACCATATTTTACTTCTTAGTTTTTCCTTCTTTTCTTTGATTTAACATAATTATAACAGAACTGCTTTTGTGGCCATATTCTCTGCTGAGCATCACGACAATGTCATTGATCTGACAAAAATGCCAACAGTATGAAAAAATGTACATTTATTCTTTACTTCCAGATATAAGTTCTAGGCATTTTTTTGTATGAAAGGCAGTCTACATAAATGAGGATTATGGAACAGGTAAAATACATGACAATAGCAATATTTCAAACCACTGCAGTTCACTAGACAATACTAAAACCTCTTTAGAGACACTAATTTCTTGCTTAGAGTAGCTGAGCTGTGTTATGTGTTTTATTTTACTGAATAGTGTAACATTCGTATACATGCAGACCTGGTACAGATGTTCAACTGGGATAAATCAGCATAATATTATTGACTTCAAGTGAGCTCATTCAAATCTCAGGTTTGTTTTGCATTTCTTACCAGAGAGAAACCCATGGGTGTTTTAAGAGCCTGTTTATAAAAAATACCATGAAGAGATAATGGTTACAGCCGTGAAACTGGTGCTTTTTAGATAGATACACCATGCTAATTTTTAAAACATGCTGCTTTCGTTTGTAATTTGCAACACACTACACATTTATTTTTCCCTCTGTGCTGTACACTTATTTTTAAGGGTAGGTTTCATGGAAATCTTTAGGCAGGAGAACAGAGATGAAACAGTCACTGCCATTTCACTCAAAACAGCTGCAAGCAGAGTCCAGGCTTGGGAAGGAATGCAATAGCCCCTGCAGTCTGCTGCCCTCCTATATACAGGTTGGCCCTCCGTCCGCTTTGTACCAGCCTTTGATTGACTGTCATATTCCATCTCTCCCCTCTTCCCACACACCCACATGTTCTGCCTTCTTCTTTAGAGAGTCAACAAACTTAATTATTTCAAGCTTCCAGTGTGTCTTTGGGTAAAATGAGGGGACGTTTGAGGCTAAAAGAGACTATTTCAAATATACTGCTGACACCTTTCCTGCTGTTTTCCCAATTTCTTCACAATGATCTTTCTGGCTTGTTTTCAGAGCAGGGCATCATCCTACTAACAATTTGTGCACTTACCTCGTGTTAGTCTCATGTGTCCCACCTTCCTCCAAGGTGTAACGGTTGAGAATGTCTTAAGCGTCAGAAGCCATGTTGTAACCAAGATATGTGCTGTCCATTGCTTCTCTTTTGTCAACTAAGTGAGACAAAAGATTAGTTTGATGCACTTTGTTCCTGAAAAAGCCACTTTGTCTGCTTCTCATATTTTATAGGTGTTCATAGTTGTATTGATTAGTAATTTCCTCGACACTGATGTATTTTAAATTTACACTAATTAGTCTTTATTTTTTTTCTCTGTTTTACTTTTTTTAGTGAAAGCTACTAATTTAATTTTCTCGAGTGTTGTGAAAACCACCCCAATCTTTCATCAAATACTAAAGATAATCTTTCAGAGGTTACTTCAGCCTTTTTCTTTAAGCATTCTGTAACAAGTTTCACTAGGTCTTGCCTTACTTAGATGTTCACAACCCATGTTTTGCTTGATGCATTTTCTGAAGTCCTGATCAGTTACGACAGATACCCTACCACCAACAAATCTGTCTCTGACTTGTATTTAGTCTGTCACAATAAAAAGACTATAGTTTCTTTATCTTCTTAAATCAAAAACATTTGCATGTCTAGCATTCTATGTCTGTGTCCTTCATAACATATTTGCTTGTCAGCATTTTTGGTTGCATTTCTAAATGTCTATGCTTTTTTTTTTTAAATATGTATTTATCTCAGCCATCTCTTCTTGTACTGGAAAGTTTTGTAACTTCTTTTTCACTTCAGATAATTCTAATTCCTCATTTACATTTTCCAGTCTCAAATCATCCTGATACATGTTGTCAGTTAAGCTAAAATTTTGTTGTCTCTGAATTTTTGGGAAATGTATAGGGCCATGGCACCTTGTGGACTGTACATTGTCCTGAACCTTGAGAGACATTTATTTATCTAAGTAAACAATATTTAAAATCCAAAATAAGCTTACGTTTTCCAGTAGGAATCAAGATAGACACTGCTAATATTCACCACTAGGTTTGTCAACAGAAATGCTGTTGATGTCTCTGCTGGAATTTCTCCAAGGGACAAGGTCTGACAAAATGATTAAAACTTTATTCTTCAGACCTGTGGGAGTCTAAAGTTATACAATGTTTGCACGTAAGCAAAAAAATGCAGTATTAAGTTCTCCACAATAAATGGAGAGACAATCAATAAAAATAATAGTTTTGAGGATGAAAAGAAAGACATATTTGACCCTCACACAAACCCCCAAAAGGTTAAAACACAGAAATATTCTGAAACAGCCCAAGTCTGTGATCTGTTAAAAGTTCTTGTACAGAGATTACTATCCGTTTTGTTTAACAAACATTACATTTGGCTGGAATTGAAAGAGGTGATGCACAGCCTGCCTGTCTGTACTTGTGGATGACTGCTACAGATGAGGGTGGACAAACATCTAGCTATCTTGGAAGGATACTAAAGCAACTGTCCTCTTATGCTGGAAATGGAAGGATAGTGTCCTCAGTCTCCCAGAGAAGGGATTTTATGAAGAAGGTAAGGGCTTTTTCACAAAAAAAGAAGTCTCAACTGAATAAGAAGGAACAAAATTCAAGACATTCTGAAGCTATAATGGTATTTCTTAGTTGTGAGGGGATTGATCTCAAGCTGAGGGACTACATTTTTCAGAAACACATAGAATGAAGGGAGACTGAGTATGGTTTTGAAATACAGGCTTTGGACACTGGCTTCTATTTTGTCCACTTTAGCACAGGGTATTTGATCCCTGCTTTACTTACACAGTTCACACAGATTGTCACATTTGCCCTACCCTTACATTGTGTTGCAATGACAAAGAGAGATCATATTTAAGAGGCTAATAGAAGAATATTCACCAAATTGACTTTGTGGTAGCTTTTCTGAAGTATTTATAAAAACAGTAGAATTTCCTACCTGGCCTTACTTATTCACGCATTGCCAGTCTCTGTCTTTACATGATTCATATGTTCCATTCAGTAAAGATGTAATCAACTATGATAATAAAGGCGCAAACATTATTGGGTAGTGTCGGTATCTCAGGTATGTTCATTTTCTGGAGATTATGCAAGAGGAATACAGGTACTTTCCCTGCTCGTAGATACTTCCCATTTAAATAGTCAAAATACATAGATATATTGAATTACTTCTGAAAAATGCAAAAACTTTTACTGAAGTATAAACCACCAATAAATGGCATTATTCATAAATCACTTTCCCCCCCCAAATTCCAGTACTCTATTTTCATCCTATATTCTCCTGAAAGCAATATCAAGTCATAAACCATGAAGCAGAGCAGCTGAGCAGCAATAACTATTTCAAGTGGAGTGTCAAAAAACTGCTGAATTAAAGTGGAAAGAGTCCAAACTAGAAAAATACGTTCTTTCCTTTCTGTAGACCAATCACAGTCCATTAACATTAAGTCTAAAATCCTCCCTACCACACTGAAGTTCCTTCTTTTTGTATTACTCTAACCTTTTTGATGCTCCATCCATTCAAGCAACTGCCCCTGAACTCTGCAATGGGAACTTAGATAAAATAGGGCTTAATAATAATTTTAGTATCAGAGCTCTCTCTAGTGGTGGCTGTGCTGCCTCATTATCTATTATTCATCCTAGCTAAATAAAAGGAATAGTGGGTACCTCTCAAAGGGGACATCAGTAAAGTCCTCCTTTTGTGACACATTAGAGAGATTTTAGATTGACAGATGTGTGTTAGGATGGGAATATATGAGTGTAAAGAGTAGGGTAATGGATTCTTAGATCAGTTGGGACCTTGGACTTTGGGTGGATGAGGTAACGATGTAACCATCCCAGCACCAGGTACTTTAACCCGAGGGTTGGATAGACAAGAGCTAGTGAGGGTTTGCCATCTCAGCTCTCTTCTTCACTGAAGACTGCTGTTTCCAACAGTATCACAGACTGATGAGAAGGTCTGACGGGGTCTTAGCTGGCTCAGGGCAAAGGCTGGTCATCTATTTTCAACTAATATGTTGGTACTTTTACACTACAACAGCCCACTTTGTATTGAAAGGGCTGAGGGGTCAGTCAGCTTTTCTTCTGCTGACTGTGCTTCTTTGGCTGTCACAGCAGGGGAGTGGGTAGGGAGGTTCTAATATGAACTTCAACATAAGTTTAGTCAAGGTTGGTGGGTCTGTCAGTATCCAAACACACAGAACTGAAGCTATATGATTTTCTATTTTAATCTGTTTCCAAATGACATGAAGACACTTCAAAGGAAAAGAGACTTTGGGAAGTATTTCAAGTTGCATAGAGCTATGCTACAGCACGTTCTGCGTCTGGGGAAGGCAGAGAAAGGCAGTGTGATGACTCCATCTGACAGCATAATTTTGACCTCTTCTCTTCTGTGGAAGAGTGGTCTTTCATGAGAGAGGATGAGCAGCCTTCTGTCCCTTTATCTAGTGTCAGTCAGCATAAATGAATACCTCACTGATTCTTTGAAGAAATGTCCATGGAAGATATACAAATAAGAACTTTATGATTTACTTGGAGACTAGAGATGAAAAGAAAAGCAAAGCATAGAGGAGGAATCTCGTTACGCACTTTAACACTTCATTTATTTGATACCATAGTGGCCACAAAAAGCCAAGTTCCTTACTGAACGTTACTCCATTAAGCTTGCAGCGTAGGAACTGCCATGGGTAAGAACTCATAGGCATTAAGAAGGATAAAAGTAACATATAATTAATACAGGACTCAACTCGGTTTGCATTTCACAGTTAGAAGCATCATAGAAATAGTTGCACAGATATATAGTAGCCTGCACATGAGCCCAGGGAAGTGGTTCCTTTGTATGAAAGTGTATCATACTTAACAGAAATGACTTATTCATTTTTAAGAATTATGTGGTTATAAGAAGACTGAGTGATATCTAAATATCAGGGAACAGACGTTTCACTCCTAGAGTTTAAAAACCAAACTAAAAATAATTTAAAAATACTCTATAGCTCTCCAAATGCAAAATGACAAAATCATTAGACCTAAAACTAAAAGCTCCAGATTTTTAGTTTATTAGAGGATTATTTTAGAAGATAATCTGACTATACTGCAAAGATAATGCAAGAGCTATAGGCAACTGCAAGGACAATAGCAATTTGAATGAAGCAGAGATAGTGAAGGGATCCAGTCTCCTCCGTGCCTGCATCGCCTACTTGAAGTTACACAAACATTATGCAGAAAAAGACTTGTGTTCCTGGTAAACACTCAGATTGAACGTAAGCCAGCAGTATGCCCTTGCAGCAAGAAAAGCAAATAATATCCTGGGCTGCATTAAGAAGAGTGCTGCCAGCAGGTTGAGGAAGGTGATCCTTCACCTCTGTTCTACACTGGTGACACCACACGTGAGGTACTGCGACTAGTTGTGGGTTCTTCAATACAAGAGAGAGATGGACATAGTGGAGAGACTCCAGCAAAGGGCCATTAAGATCATTAAGGAGTTGGAGCATCTCTCCTATGAGAAAATGCTGAGAGAGCTGGGACTCTAAAGACTGGAGAATAGAAGGCTCAGGGGTATTTTATTAGTGTATATAAATATCTGAAGAGGGGGTGCGTGGAGGTACAGAGCCACACTATTTTTCAGTGGTACCCAGTGACAGGACCAGAGTCAATGGGCACAAACTGAACCACAGAAGGTTTACTCTAAACATTTGGAACCACTTTTTTACTGTGAGGGTGACCAAGCACTCACAGAGGTTGCTTGAGGAGGTTGTGGACTCTCCCACCCTGGAGATATTCAAAAGTCATCTGGTATGGTCCTGGGCAGTCTGCTCTAAGTGGCCTTGCTTGGGCAGGGTGTTTGAACAAGATGATCTCCAGAGGTCCCTTCCAACCTCAACCATTCTGTGATACTGTGATTTTGTGATTCTGTGGTTCTGTAATTCTGCAATTGTGGAAGATAGAGCTATTAATTTGGAAGCAGAGCTAAGAGGCTTACAGTCCACTAGACAGCAATATGGGATGTGAGTTACGACAGTTTCTTCTCCAACTTTTTAGATTCAAAAAAACCTGAAATAGTTAATATAAATATGAACAGAAATTGCAGTTAAGATTAAAACAATCTATTCAGGTTACCAAATTATTATGATATCAAGGAACCAGTGTTCATGTTTCATTGATCAAATATGTGGAAGAGTCAATTTTATTTAAGACTCCTGGCCTGTTTCTAACCACAGCAATCTTCTGACCTAGTCAGAAAGGATGCAAAGGACGAAGGCAGATGTCCTTCATACAAATATCCCTTGGAAAGATAAATTATTGTTTTAAAACTTTCACAAAAACTGTGTCACAATGGCAGCACCTCAGTCCCATAGTAACTACGAAAAAATACAGCAGTTTTGGTGATTGCTTCGCGCCTCATCCTTCAGTCCCACTGTTGGTGGGTTCTATTGTCCACAGCAGTCCTATCATGAGATACAGCATCATGGAGTCTTTCCACAAATCTAACATCAAAGGTATGGTAAAATAAGTATACACAACGCCTACTTTTCAGTTTTTGGTTATTTTTCAGCTCAAAAGAGTCCATTGACCGGTATCATTTTGTACTGATATCACAAAACAATTGGTACACCAACACAGATGTCCATACAAAAAAATTAAAGAGATATTAAAGTGGAATATATCCTCCTAAAAATATAGACTATTTATTTCTGTTCAGTATAATGGGATTTTTGTTCAAATGCTGGGGTTTCATTGTCTTTTTCTTTTTTAATTTTTTCCCTTCTCCTCCTTGCTTGACAGTGGTAATCTCACATAGGTTGGAACATAGCCATAGTCTTTGGTTGAACTACCAAATGACCTAGCTAGTAACTCTAGTCTTTCATATCTTCCTCTACACAGTTTATCTAGGAGAAATAAGGAACAATAAATAGTTTATTATAGAATTTGAGAGAGTGTCTCTTTTACCATACGAACAGTGGTCTGCTTCCCCATACGGAGAAGTTCTGCTTACAAGCATACCAGGAAATAAGCTACTTTTTGGCTGCTGCATCTTCTAACACCTGTTCCTGGATGGAAATATCTGTGATGAGCTGCACAAAATGTAGGGATTGAATTAGTTGAGCTGCTAGTCTGTGATACCAATGAGCAAGGTGCTATTCCACTTTAAACTCATGAACTTCATATAAGAAGGGAAAATCTAATGTGTGAACATACCCAGTCTGGTGGCAGTAGGTTTTCTAGAATTGTATTGCCAGAGGCCGATATATCTTCCATCTGGCAGATGGTAGAATTTCTCTATCCACTGAGCTGTATATGAGATTGTGGGCTGCCTTCTGCTTTCCTGCAGAGGACAAGAGCTTCCTCCTTAAGATAAGGGCAGTTCTTTTTTTCCCAGGTGGGAATTATTACTCTTGTAGAAGGCCACCTTTATGGTTTTCACCATCATCCATTCAGTGTCCTTTGATCTAGCAGGCTGTTTGTTCTATCACATCATCCTGATTTTGGTCTACTTATTTAAAGACTTATTATAGATCATCTTCTAAACACCATAGTTTCAGATAGAGATAGGGACTTCAAAGTTTCTCCCTACTTCAGCTTTTGCCCCAGCTGTTCAGGATACTGATGACAATGTCATAAATGACAAAACTATATAATCTGTTCTCTCTCAGTTTTTCAAGACATACTCACTAGCACAAGCGTCTGGTCTTAGGCTGAAGCATGCTGTCTCATGCATTTATTTCTGAATAATATTACACACTCTTGATTCCCCAAATGAAATCTTCATATGACTCATCTGTACCGTATACCTTCATGTCCTAAAGACCATAAAAAGTAGGAGATAAGCCTTCTTTCTTCTCCCATGATACCAGGCAAAGAGTTTTCTTGGTCTCTGCAGGGAGTTTATGCAGCTAAATAGTATGGCTGGTGGAGACTGCAGTGGATTTTGGACTTGGTCACTGGTATGAATATTCTTTTGGCCAGGTCCTCTGTACAGAAAAGTTCGTGAATATTCTTGGATACACAATATGCAATAAGGAATAGACTGAATAGTTTCCCTCTAAAAATCTGCAGCATCACAAAAACAATTGTCATTGTCAAATTCTGGTCTCTGTGCAACAACACTAAATATTTTATTGCAAACCTTATTCTCCTTGTTTATATTTTTGGCCACTGAGCAGGCTTTTAATGCTGGCTTTGAAAGATATAATGCCATCATCTGAAAAGTTATAAAGATCATCTTTCCATCTATTTTTTCCAGATAAGTTTGGAGTGGACACTCAGAAATAAATTGAGTCTTTAAATCAATCTTCTATCTTCCTTTTTAAAGATCCTTTTCCATTCCTCTTCTTAAGCAATGACACCAACTGTTTTAATGTAGCCATTCTAAATCATCTGATTCATACAGGTAATAGCAAATCCCTGGAAATTTAACAGTACTTGGATCTTAATTACCAAGAAAGCCATTGTGTGAATTAGATTGGAATATAGTATGCTTTTATATAGCCCCTTTCACACATAAGGTATAGTAGCAGTGAGACGGTCATGATGAACTGAACAATGTCTGATAATAAAACTGCATCACTCCACTAATTTGAAGGGTCCTAAGAGTAATACAGTTTTTGTCAAGGTGGCTTTACACCAGGATTCTGCAGTCTAGCAGGCAAGCTTTTGTCAGGCAATATTTCATTTTGCAAGTCTCATTACTTGCACTTTTCATGCTTGGCGAGGTAAGAAGTGACATGCTGAGTCAAAGCCGTGCTGTCTACAGACAACTGTACATCCAGACTGACATGACAGTCTTAAAGAAACACAGAGTTATTATAATTAATAAGCATGTTTGCTTATATTTGACAGGGAAAACAAATACATACAGCTGGGGATTTAACTTGTAATTGGAGAAAAGTTATATAAAGCACATGCTGTTCAGCCAAAATTATCCTCTGTGTGCAATGATAATGAGAAAATCTAAGTAAACTTTTTGTAGTTTTATTTCATGAAATAAAAATGTACTGCCAAACTGATACTAGAATCTCCATAGCTGGTAGATAGACAACAATAGGTGCAGCCAGGTTTCCATAAGCTTCAGTGAAATTTAGTTTTGATAGAATAGAGCAAGCAGTCTTCTATGCCACACTTATTTAAACGTTTTTGTTTAAACTGCAGATTATACTGTGTTGATACATTTATGTCAAAGAAGAATTTGAATTTTCTGTAGGTAAAAGATACAATATTATAGAGCATGTTAAAGCAATACAGTAATTTGGTCTTAAAATCAGCAATATATTCCATTTGCCTTCTATGGGGCAATCAATTGCATATGATAAACAATTAATCCATTATTGAATTCAATAAAGAAAGCAAAAACTCTTCAGGTAAGCTGGATACTGTTGGTTGCATTTTAAGACTCATGTACAATTGTTCGTTTTGTCCTGTATTTTTACAGAGGTCATTTCTCACTTTCCAGTTTTACCCCATTGATCATCTCCTGCATAAATCATGCTTTGGTGTGATGCCTCCAATAGATGCAAACCTCAAAGGTATATTATCCATATTAAGTGTCTTTGAACAGGAAAAACACCACACAGGGTTCTCAAAAGAGCTCCATTTGAAATAGGTCCTACTTTAACCACATATAATAGGAAGAAATGTGGTCCAACCTTTCTAGTGGCACGTACTATATGCTCTTTAGGGATCCAGGCTGGCTGCATGGATGCAGCTGTAATGGCACAAAGACTAAAGTTGAAGAAAAATTATCTACTGTACTTGGTGTGGTGTATAAGGTAAAAAGTTGAACCACTGAGATCTGGCTTTGGATACAATGAGGAAGGTAATAAGCAGTTTAAACTCATTTAAAAATCAGTTCTCAAGAATAAAAAAATGCTTTGGAAAATCTGCCTATACAGTACATACAATTGTTTATTCTGTTACTCTCTGCATCAGAATTTATATTACAGTCTTTGTTAGCATAACTGTCTGCATAAATCCCTAAACATAACCTCTGTTTCATCTTGTTTGCTCTTTTCCTTTTGCTATTATGTTTTTTTTCCTTCATGAATGCACTGCTTAATTATTCCATCTTCAAATGGCTTCTTCACAGCATGTTCAAAAAAAAAAGAAAAAATATCTCTCTCTACCAGTCCCCAGTTCTTATTTGCCTTAATTATTTTCATTATTTGCTTCTCTACTGTCATTTTCAGTTTTATCGTTTCCATGCAAACGTATTGTGTTTTACTCAATACAAGCAACTTGTATGCCACATTTATCTTGTCATTTTCCAATCTACAGGTTGTGAGCATGGCGGACCACACTTTTGCAACAGCAGATCAGAAGGTCTCTGTGAGTCCAAAATACACAGACAACATAACATAAAACTTTCACAAATTTATACTATTTTTATACATATAAACAATGATTATTACAAATAAATGCTAATTAAGGGCTCAGTCCTGCCTTGTACTGAGTCCCAAGGTTTGCAAAGCATTTGAGTAATCCTGGTAGCTGCCAGGTGACTAATCATATGACAATGTTGTGCTCAGACACAATTAAAACTTTGTTATTGAAACTAATTCTCAACTTCGACAGAAACAACTGTCTCCATTTCCTTCAATAACATTTTGTGTATTGAAACAGGATTTAAAGGTCCAATAGATACAGAAGCCTATTATTCAGGCTCCAGTGCAAAACACTATAAGGTGAATCTGTGTTCCACGAAATAAGGAGGTTTGGCAAGAAGAACAGACAGGAACAGAGTAGCTCAGATAAGTCTTACGATACTCAAAATCACAGTTGTACATCCCAACAACAGACCTTTTTAAATTTTTCCCTCCAAAAAGGAGTTTTGCTGTGGTTGTCTTGTATAGTATGTAATACAAAAATGAGAGAGAAAACAAGGGAAGTGCTTTCTTGAATTCACAAAAATCAAAAGAATAATTCTCATTCATTTAAATAAAGATGAGTTGTTTCCAAACTTTGCAAAATATTCTTCACTATAAGGCATTATAGTTACAGTAGATCTTAGGAAAATAGTGACACATTCACTATGCAGTACAAATTAATGTAGAATAAAGGTAAGACCTGCATAGATGTTATAATAAATGGCCATTGTGTATGTGTGTATGTATGTATGTATAAAAATATACATGGACTTAAAATAAACCATCTCTGACTTATATCAGTGGGAGAGATGAACATGATCTTTGAATTGTAGTTCCAACTGTGGAAAAAAATGCTACTGAATACTTGTATTGTTCGATTACTTGAATAGCGTCTTGTTCATTTTGAAGTGCTCCACCATTATTAATTTGGCTAATATTCCTCAAAATATTTCACATCAAAATAAACTGATATGGCTTTAATATTATATTATTATAAACAACCAGTATTATAATCACCCGAGCATATAAAAGTAAATGTATTCCTATTAAAAAGCAAACTAACAAACAAAACCAACAAAAAGCCCCAAACAACAAATCAAAACACCAAAAAGAATGGAAAAGAAAGCAGAATGTAAAATGTTGTAATAAATGATAAATTATTATTATTTCCTTCAGTTTTCTATATTAATATGTTTATCATGACAGACACATTTGGTCCTTAAGACAACGCAATATGAAATTCCATTGATATTTTCTGCAATTTAGCTGTAACTCTCTGCAAGCATGACAGCAGTCTCCAACAGTTTGGCATGATGGTGCACAAGGGAGACAAATATACCCTGATTTTTATGTGTTGATTGATACTATACAGGGAGGTCTGAAGGAGGAATAACATTACTTAGAGACTTGCTATGCAGAAGAGGAAAAAAACAGCAAAGTAACAGGCAGCAGAGTGGTGTCAATTTTCATAGGACTTTTATGACAGTAGAGTGTTCCCATCCCCCCATCATGAGAAAATATTCTAAAAATACATTATTAGAAAAATAAACACATTTCTTGTTATGACATACAGTGAGATTAGCATTCCACATAACATAATCCCTGGGCATTTATTTAGGGAATAATGTTAGAAGCTAAAAGGAAGAAATTATAAATGTATAATTTTTTATTTCCCATTACATTCATTAGATATTCTTCCTTATACCACCTTTTCATTTGAAAACAACTGATCAGGCAATAAGGAGCCTCTACAGACCTTTGCAGTTAGCAACTACACTTCAACAGCCTACTCTTGCCTGAATCAAAGACCCTTCTTTCTCCAAACCCTTAATATCTCAAGAATTTCCAGCTCTTTCAGCTGGACCCTCTCATTCCTTCTGCACTGGCATGGGGTGTTTCCTCCATCCTCCACTTTGCTCCATTTTTTCTGTGTGTTGCTGTTTGTCTCCATGTCTAACCTTACCTGCTGCTCATTTCTCAATTACTACTTTGCCTCAGAAAGCTCCCCTGCACCCTTTGCCCCTTTACTTTTTTCTTTTGCTCAACTTTCAGTTTTCTGAAACACCCACTCTGTGCTGCACTTTGTTCTATCAAAACCTCTTGAAATTAGAGGGAGCAGTACTGTTCTTTTGGTAGTTTAGGCATCTTGTAGTAACTTGTCTCTCGCGCTACTCTTAATGAGTGCTGGCTTCCTTTCCCTTAATCAGGTGTCTCCGTAATTATTGCTGTCCTTAATCAGTTGTCTGATTACTATTTCCTCTCTACCAATCATGACTGTTCTCATGATCTGACATTGACAGCCCCATTTTGCTCATACTTGGAGCTTCCACTCTCCAGTTTTTTGACACCCACATGGTGCTGCTAAAATTAATATCAACCTGAATATCTCGCACAAAGAGTCAGTATGGATTTGGACAGGTGGAGGGAGTGTGCTGGACTACTTCCACTAGGAACATCATCACCTGTGCTCTTCTGTTGAGTACAAAGGGCTGCAGAAAGAGGTCAAAAAAGGCAAATTCCTCTTTGAAATGCACCTTTTTATGCCTGATGTGCCAAAATTTTGGACTCACTTTTATTGATCACGTTCTTTTGCATTCTTGACTTTTCTGTAAATCAGCCCTGTCAGTACTGTTTTGCCAGCTTATACCCATCAGATATAACCAGGAAATCAACTATAACACAAAATGAGAAACTAAAATCTGTATTTGTATTTGTACCTGCCAGAAACTTCCCAGACCCAATACCATTGTCTCACATCATCTCATGAAATGGATTTACTGCTGTAATTCTTTCACTAGATTTAAGTGGTTCCACCCTGCCACATGTGAACCTCGTAAAGTTCATTCAACAAAGGCAAGCGCAAAGTCCTGCACCTGGGTTGGAGCCATCCCCAGTATCAATACAGACTGGGGGATAGAGGGATTTAGAGCAGCCCTGTGGAGAAGAACTTGGGAGTACAGGTGAATGAAAGCTTGGACATGAGCCGGCAATGTACGCTTGCAGCCCAGAAGACCAATCATATCTTGGGCTGCACCAAAAGAGGCATGACCAGCAGGTGACTGCCTCTGTGTTCTGGTGAGATCCCACCTGGAGTACTGAGTGCAGCTCTGGAGCCCTCTGTACAGGAAAGACATGGACCTGTTGGAGAGGGGCCAGAGGAGGCCACCAAGATGATGAGAGGCATGGAACACCTCTCCTATAAGGACAGGTTGAGAGAATTGGGGTTGTTCAGCCTGGAGAAGGCTCCAGGGAGACCTTGTTGCTGCCTTTCAGTATTAAACAGGTCTTGTAAGAAAGATGGGAACATACTTTTTAGCAGGGCCTGTTATGATAGGATGAGGGGTAATGGTTTTAAACTGAGGGAAGGGAGATTCAGGCTACACATGAGAAAGAAATATTTTACAATGAGGGTGGTAAAATACTGGCCCAGGTTGCCCAGAGTGGTGGTAGATGCTGCATCCCTGGAAACATTCCAGGCCAGGCTGGATGGGGCTCTGAGAAACCTGATCTAGTTGAAGATGTCCCTCCTCATTGCAGGGTCATTGGACCTTGAAGGTGACTTCCAAACCAAATGATTCTAGTCTAGTCTAGTCTAGTCTATTCTTTCGTTTCAATCCTGATTCTACGTTGCACCCATGCAGGTGGTGGCACCTAGTGAGATCTTTTGTCAAAGTGAAGGTGCTTTGTGGTCTATCTTTGAAATTTCCTTACCTGTTTTCTTGTCATCCTGAAATATCACTGGGATACAAATTCCTCAACCTTGGTACCTGGATGTGGAAGTGGGCCAGACTGATGAAACCAGATAGAGCTATCAAAAAGTTGTACTTGAGAGATTTAGGCTTAGATTTTTATGAAGTAATACACAATAACAATGAAGAACCTATACTCTCAGCCAAATAAACCTGTCTTCTCCTTGGTGGTGTTCAATACACATCCTTCGAAGATTCACAGATGAATTAAATTCTCTTTCACGTATTTGCCAGTAGACACTGGAATATTTAGTGGCTGTTACTTGGAAAAAAATATAATTGAAGGCTTTATAATCACTGTCTTACACTGCATCTTGTCTTTGTGGGATTTACAGCTTAGATTTTACAAAAAGTAGGCAAATATAACATCAAGAATACAATAACAACACATTCTCCTGTACAACAATGTCCTGCAAAACAGGTTTCTTAAAATATTGCAGACCCATCCCTTCCTTCACTCTGGAGACAGGTAAAAGTGCTGAAGCGACCGGTGATATAAAAGCAAAGTTGTTCTACCTCATTCACTAGAAAAGAGACTGGAGGTTTTCAGAAACTCAGTGGAGAAATAAAGCCTTTATAACAAATGGAAAAGAGTTTTTTACTGAACTGGCCCAGAACCATCTGCTCAGCTGGGAGGTACTCTGAAGAATTCTTCAACTGGGCAATCTGCAACTAGTTAACTATGTCCTTTCAATACCACTTAAATTAATAAGGACCTGAAAATGTGACTAGAGTCACTAGCTGCACAGTCCCATCCAAAAATGATTAGTCACACTGAGCCTGTGGGAATATAATGGAGGTTTGGTGAGGAGGACTATAAACACAATCAAGTGACTTGCTGGGGTGTAGAAAAACACAGATACCACATTAATTGTTGTTTAGTCTTGTGTGCTTGACAATTAGAACTTCTGTATTTATATAATACAGGCCTATGAGAAACTCAGAGGCAACTTATCCAATGTGCTTGAGATTACTGCCCTGCTGCCAGAAAGATCAAAGCACAGTGGAAAACTATGCCTGTGTGAATCCTTGATGTACGGCCAAAACCAGCAGGTTCAAAAAACTGTCAAGCAAGGACTGAGATCCATGGTGACTGCATTCCTGCTTGTGTGACTCTGCCTGGGTGCTGCTTCAGAGATCGCTGGTTTACAAGGTAATGAAAATGAATTTACTCTTTGCATTTTGTTCATGGTCTTGTGGTTGTTCCTGCATCCTGCCTATGTCAGCTCAGACAAACCCTGACTGTAAATTTTATAACAGTATTCAGCAGAAGAAATAAAATGTATTTCATATTTTATTGGTATTACTATGAGTACTAATAAACTACTAAGTAGGCCAAGGTTTTCAATAACTGGTAATTCTACATCATTGAGATGATTCCATATGGTTCTTCTTACATTACTTTGAAGCTGTATGCTTTCCTGTTTGATACCCAACTGGATATCTGGTTTGCAGAGAATACATGCTCACCAGTTTAAGATGCGACCCTCATTTTGTTCAATAATCACTGCTTGCTTTTGAGAATGACCTTTATCTGCAGGTTAATTTCCTTTAAGAACGTTCATGCTATGAGTGTAAAACCACTTGTGGAAAAAATGCTGAGTTGTTTCAAAAGGGCTGACAATGTGGCTTTATGTGGTACAGGGTTTGAAGCTGTAGCAGTCTGCTGGGTCTCACAGTCCGGGTTTCACGGCAACCATTTCACTCTTCACACAGAGCTTTCCAATGTATTTTCTTCTTTTTTAGCCCCCTGAATATCAAAACAATGATCTCTTAAAGCAATGACAATCTCTAGCCATTTCTGAAAAATAGACAGATGCATTTTGTAGGTTTTGGATACTTGCCTGCTCTATGTGGATGCCAACAGCAGGAAAAAAAGAACAACTGTTTCTTTCACCCTCAGTTTACCCTCATGGTGAAAGGATGTTTTTAAAGCATTAAGTTGAAAATATATGGAGCTCAGAGGGCTAAGTAGAACACAGGGATGGAGGGAATTCAAATATTTATACTCAGACATTTGGGCTGATTTTTTCCCTCCCTTCTCCACAGTGCACGTATTTGTGCTTTTAAATCTATATTTGAAGATTCTGATAAAATAACCTGAATTTAGAGATAACAACAATTCATTTCTACCGACAGACACTCCTTTGTGATGAAAACCTTTCAAAATCAGGCCAGATTTATTAGAGACCAAAATCTGGAGTTGCAGGTTTTCAGCAGTACAGAAAGGTACAACTACTTCCCAAGGCTCTTTTGTGGATTAAGAATTAATGTTTGCAAAGAAGGAAAAAACCTGCAGAATATTCATATTATGATAGTATAGAAAATTAGCCATAGGGGTTTTTTTAAATTATTATTACTATCAACAGGAGCTGTGCACCAAGTCCTCTTCATGTTGCATTGAACAAGTAGCCTAGTCAGCTCACCTGTCATTAACGTGATAGGAGACTCAACAAAGTGAACCATTGCAATGTTGAAATAACTTGGCATAGTGGCATGCTTAAAAAGATGTTAAAAATATTTTTAAACAATTAGTCACCTTTCCTTATTGAAGCAGCAACCATCCAATCAAAATTAAAATGCAAGCCATGAACAAAAGTAGGTGAGAATGAGGAGGTAAAGGTCATGCAACATGGTTCACTAGTTGTTCAAATTATTTTCAAGTGGTTTGGCAGATCTCCAGGGTCATGATTCAACTTTGTACAGGTTACAGAGCAAAATCCATTTTTGATTCTAACTGAACAATTTCACAGCATGATCTTCTAAACATGATCTTCTAAAAAAAAAAAACAAAAAACAAAACCAAAAAAGCGCAAACCACTTGAAACTGATAGTTCATTTGTAGAGATTTCTTGAGCATATAGAAATTTTCTTCCTCATTCTGTAAAAAAAAAAAAAAAGAGAGATACAACACTGGAAAATTAGGTTTGGGATTAATTGAGCAAGTGGGGAACTCTGCTTTTCTATTAAACTCATGGCTTTTTGATAGTTTCATTCTCTTACTTGTTCATCACATTGTTTTGGTTACTTCTATTTGTCTTACTTTTGTCATTTAAACATCATATTCCACCTGACACAATCACATTTTATAACTTGTTCCGCTTTGTGAAAGAATTAGATTTGTTAGAAAAATAGTAAAATCGAAGTCTTAACTTGCAAACTCTTCTTTTCTTTCTGCTTTATCTAGCATAATATGGCTCTGTTCCCTGACAAAGGACATGAAATCCAGCATGTGCAATAATGTAAAGTGGAAAAGCAATGCATTGGCCACAGCGAAAACAAAGGACAAGTAGATGCATGCCCTTCACAAATCTGATTCTACCAGTAGAAGATAAAAGCAGTAATAAGCCACATGAAATACAGAACCAATGAGTGTACTTCTTAATCTTTACAGAAAGTTGTCAGGCAATAAAGGATATTTTTGGACCTCACTTTGACAGTTCTTGCTCCATTTTTGTTGTCTAATCTCTTAGTACCAGTTTACAAAGCATGAGAACATCTTAACAGAACTAAGATCTTGTTAGCTGAAGGATTACTCTGGTCCTGTAGTCCATCACGGTAGTAAAAATAGCAAAGGTCTTGCCTTTGTCCATTGGGGTTGAACTTTCCATGACTGTTAGATATCATGGGGTCTTTCAGCATTTGGAAATTTCTCCTCTTGTCAGTTCCATATAGCTTAAGTTTGGTGAGTGTGGTTCAAGATGTACTTGTGTAGTTGATCTTTTTTTTTTTTTTCCAGCTGATTTGTAGCTGCAGGTGCCTGCTTAAGATAGCTATTAAGCGTATTCCATCATGTTGATACATTTGTAAAATCAGTGGCAGGTTGTCACAGCAATGGATGTTCTGGCTGTCACTAAAGTAAATGATCAGGAAGGCGAAGACTAATATTATTATGCACGGTAGCCGGTCAAACCTTTGTAATACTGCAAAGAGTTTTATCCTGTAGAAGCACTTTTGTTACAAATTAAAGGCCAAATCCTCCTTATCCTTTCATACTGCAAGGAGAAATAAGTCCACAGTAACTTCAAGTAAATATTTCCAAAGTTAAGGTCAGAGAAATATGAGAAAACTGGTGTTTTCTGCTTCTCTGGGACCAGGCTCTTGTATAACAGCTCTCTCAGCTGGGGGTTATGTACTTGGGTCACCTGACAGGTGCATGAAGGTGGAAAAGACTTACTGGAATTGCATTTCACAATGCCTTTGTGTGCAAGAAGGAAAGATTTAACTGCAGATTGATCCCTACAAGCCTGATATTGGAAGAGCCTTCTTACAGATCAAAGCACTTAAGTGCTTTAAAAAGCACAAGCTTAAATCTTGTTTTTTAAGACATTTTAAAAACTCAAATGTACTTTAACTGTGGTCTCAATATTTAGCACATATAAGTAAAGCATTGCTGAACTGACATGCTTGTAAATAATTTTTTAAGTCGTTTGCTGTTTTCCAGGAATAAAGAAACAATATGGAGAGCAATTTCTGAAACTGAAAGAAGAGGACGGAGTCCTGGCAGAAGAAGAAAGATGGGCAAGATGTGGCTTCTGAGCATCACCAAAGTAAAATGAGAAACCTGGTAATTGGTGCATATATTTAAAGGTCAACTTTACAGCTACTTTGCCAGAAAGTGATTACCAGAAGGGTTAGGTTAAACAGCTTTTTTGAACTCTCTACATCTCTCATAGAAATGGAACATACAGACTATACCTAATGGGTTTAGCCTTCTGCATTTTGACATTGTTTCACATTTCCTCAAAGAGTATCATGTAACATTATTGTATTCTAATACTGAGTTGTTTTGGACATTTACTGCTCATTGACAACAGCAATAAATTTCTGCCAAATGAGAAGCAGATTAACTAATAGACTATAATACTTTTGTGTTAAGAGTGTTATTTAGAATGGAAACATCTTATTAAATATATTTAGCTTGCAGATGACTTGCTCTCTCAGCCCACAAACAGCAGGCTTCTCAAAGATAAAGTGTTGTGGGTAGGGTACATGTTATCAGGTAGTACATTTTTCCCCACTTATGATTTTAATAAGGTTTTCTATAGCTAGGCTTTTGCCTCCTTTTGGTAATGAATCAAAACATCTCTGGAGTATGGATGGTCATGACATAGTAATGAATACTGAAGGATAACATTACAAAACATTCTGCTTAATTTTGTTCATTTTAAAACAAGCCCATCCTCTGTTTGTCTCCTGGCCTAATAATTATCTCTTTCAATTTCCAAGCTAGATTCAGCCCTGCCTTATTACATGATTCAATACCATGACCACAGATCTCCTTCTCCCATATTATCTTTGCCCAACCATGTTCTCTTCTTTCCTGATCACTCTTCATGGCAGTCACAGCACCAGGGGAAACCCTCTCAGTGTTGTCCTAGGAAGCGTGGCGTTTTGCCACAGAATGTGTATCACAGTACAAAGCCAGCACAAACTGTGGGTACTCACAGATTATCCCTTCCCAGACCCGCTATCCACATCTTTGCTCTGAAGGAGTGGTCTTCTCTTCCTTTTGGGTAGCTCATATTATTTCAGGCTCTTCATTCTAAACCTCTCATGCTTAAGCATGCAATGTGTACATGAACCATGAGTGATAATAATTGTAAGTTTCTGAAGTGTCTATCTAAGCCTTGCAGTGAAAAGTGCCACACACAGTATTGCTTAAGTGAAAGAATTTAAACTATGGATAACCAGAGAACTGAATTTTAATTTATATGTAAAACAAAGATAGAGGTTAGCAAAAAAAAAAAAAAAAGTGAAACAGCTTTGGAAGAAAAATGGTTATGTGCCTTTTTTCCTCTTATATAGCTGCAGTAGCATGGGTACTCTATTTGAATAATAAAAGTAACTGGAGCATAAAATTAATAATTTTCCACTGACCTCCATATTCATTTAAAATTATTTTTCCTTGCAGACAGGTAAAGCTTTGTGTCAATTCTCATTTTCCTTAAGCTCTAGACAGCTATTTCAAACCAACATAACAGAAAGTGAACAAGAGTGTATTAGCAGACCAGAAAGTGTCCAACACTCTGTTAAGCAGAAGTTCAGGATTCACGTGGAGCCTGCATGGGCACATAGGTGTAAATTTTCACAACATGACTCTTACACAGAAAATAAATTATTAGAAAACGGTTGTATAAAATGCAGAAATTAAGTCAATTTTCAGACATCTTCACATCCACAATAAACCATATATCCTGTGTGAGTTGTAAAGCTTTCTGCCTAAACTATCAGAAACTCACTATATATGATACAGCTACCAACTGTCTAACTCATTTACTGAAAAAAACCTTAATATTTTTCCACTTTACTTTTACATACAGCTTAGAAAACAGATATATGTGACTTCATATAACATCTGGAAATACTTTTTCTTCATCTGATGTTCAATTGCACTAATTTTTCCTATGAAGACTAGAAATTCTCCAACAATACAATATCCTCAGAACTATGTCTGACATAGTGGCCCCTGATTTCCCAATGTTTTTATCCAACATATATTCAGGAAGGCCATTCATTTTGCTACATGAAAACCAGATCCATACACAGGACAATGCATTGTATCTTTATTTATGACAAATATGTTTTGTTTTAGTTTTGTTTGTTTGTTTTTTAATTTCTCTATTTGGTAGATTTAACATGGACTTGCATGATAGACCAAGGTGAAAAAACAAGAAAGACCATGAGAAAGGTAACAATACTCTCTGTTAGTTTCTTGTTATTTATATTAGGAGTCCCTAAGGTTAAAGTATAATCTGTACAGCCATGATAAGCATTTTAGATTTANAAAAAAAAAAAAAAAAAAAAAAAAAAAAAAAGAACAAAAAGGACAGAAATAAAAGAAAAAAGGTTAAAAAGGATACAGAAGGCAAAGAAGATGATGATTAACTGATAGAGCTTTTGTTGTAAGGTAACAAGAGCACAGCATAAAATGTTACGATTATCAAGAAATAACAAATAAGTTCATTAGATTCCTTGGTCTTATCTCATTCTTGTTGCAAAGACAAAATTTTATCCATGCCAGTTTGGCTAGGTGCACTTTGCTCATCAGCACGAAACTAGAGATTCTTAAATGCAGATCCAAATTTATCACCAATCAAGTTGGTCTGCCAGTGGAATCAAGAGACTGCTAATGTTAGTTCAGTCAAATCGTTCTAATTAAAATTCAGACACTTAGCGAAGTCACTTAATCATCAAAGACTGTCAGTTCATTTCGAAACCACCTTGCTCCAGTGGTAGTCATAGCCAAGGTTTATAACTTGCACAACCCAGAAGACTACCTCACATTACAGTGCAAATGTGATATGCATGAGACAATTCTGATACTAACCTAATTTATCTGGAACAGCACAAATAGTTTAAGGTCTTAAGCCATTTCCCTCAAAAGTTCAAAAAGTGGTAAAATTTCTGCCTTGCAAGCCAATTCAAAGATGATTTTTTCATTTTCCCTTAGGAGATATAAATTTTCTTGACCATAAAATCTATGATTTTTCAAATGAACTCTTGGAAACCCTCACCACTAAGTTCTGATAATCAGTAAGAGATAAAATTTAATGAAATCATATGAAAGCAGCTGTATGCACTTTGGTACAGTTCTGTGACAAGAGCTGTATCATACACAGACCTGTTCCTTCAAAACTGCCCATTCCACTGATAATGAGGCCTTGGGATCTTACAGAGATGTGAAAGATTTATCTTAAAGATTTTATTATTGGCTTTTCAATTTGCAGTTTTAAAGGAATCAGCTACTTTAAGATGAATGTATGTCAGGTAGGCACTTGTTAGAGCTAGGTTCCGTATTTCATATTGATCCAGACTAGTTTAAAGCTGAGAGATGGTCAAAACAGCTGTCAGTGTCTTGAACTGGCAGACAAGAAAACTTCCGCTGAAATGAAGTATGTTTCCACACTACTTGATTAGTACTTTTATAACTATTTTGCCTAGTCATTTGAGTAGATGACTCTGAAGTATTGTATCTTCACTGGGTGTTAATGCCAAACCATAGCTACATAGCATGCACAATTTTGAAGCAGTTTTAGAGGTGCAGACCAATGAGTAAGAGTTTGCATTAAAGCTTAATGAGCTAGCTCTTGTCACTTCACTGCTCTGAATGAGCTATAGAAACAGCATTTACAATTAAAATGTTTAGGCTTAATTACCATCTTTAATAACCTGCTTATCCTGTATTTCGTTTCTTTTTCTTTTTTTCTTTTCTTTTATTTCCAGCTATGCTACAATGTACCAGAAAGGTGGACAGGATCAAAGAAAGGTACACTTCAAAATTATAGTAACTATTTGTACTGTTTTTTGTGAAGATAGAGTTAATTTTCTTCATAGCAGCTAGTATGTGGCTACGTTTTGGATTTGTGCTGGAAACAGTGCTGATAATACAAAGATGTTCTAGTTATTGCTGAGCAGTGCTTACACAGAGTCAAGGTCTTTTCTGCTCCTCACCACCCCACCAGCAAACAGGCTGGGGGGGCACAAGGAGATGGGAGGGCACACAGCTGGAACAGCTGACCCCAGCTGACCAAAGGATATTCGACACCATTTGTTGTCATGCTCAGCATGCAAAGCTGGGGGAAGAAGAAGAAAGGGGAAACATTCAGAACGATGGCATTTGTCTTCCGAAGTAACCATTACACATGATGGAGCCCGGCTTTCCTGGAGATGGCTGAACACCTGCCTGGCAATGAGAAGTAGTGAATGAATTCCTTGTTTTGCTTTCCTTGTTTGTGTGGCTTTTGCTTTACTTGTGAAACTGTCTTTATCTCAATCCATCAGTTTTCTTATGATTAATCTGCAATTGCTCTTAATTCCAATTAAGAGTAATCTTCCAATTATCTCCCCAATCCCACCAGGGAGGAGTAAGCAAGTGGCTGTGTGGTGTTTAGTTGCCATCGGGGGTTAAACCATAACACTCTGTAATGATTCAAGACATAAAATAGTCTGACAAATTGTATTTTTAATTTGCTGAAAAAATAATAATTAACTTTTAGTTGATATCTAAATGTTGATATTCCAAAATTCCAAAATTAAAAATGGAACCACCTTTGAATTTGAGAAAGTCCTGCATGTCTTGTTGTTATAAACAGAAAATCATCAAAGAGAAATGTTTCTTTAAGGATGTGCATATGTTGTTGATCCAGAGATTTTCACAGAGGTTTTTCTGAAAGACTTAGCCCTGCAGCTGCCCTATTTTGGAAAGAATTTCCCTTAATCAATAAATAATTGGAAATATAGTTGTTCTTCTGGCTGAAAACGTGAAAAAAAATCCACTACATCGATAAACAGTTATGGAACACTGAAAGTAGCAATGACAATAGATTTAGTAAGAAACCTAACCTTATGGTTTCCAGTTAATGAACCTTCTGGAGTATTACAGGGAAGTTTTCCTGCAATGCTTAGAAAAGAGGCCATATGGAGCAAAATCAGTGCAAAACCGAAAATGAATGAACCCAGATTGAGGACTGGAACATCATCTTGTGCTGCCTGCAGAAACAGCCTACAAGGCAGAAAATGGTTTTAGAGATTATCTGGTTATTCCTCAATCTCCTCCTGGATAACTGTGACAGTGTAATCCTAGGGTGTTTGCTGTGGAGACCACACACTGTCTTGTGCTTGGTCCCCACTCCCACTAGAAAGCATGAGAAGCTTATTTTTCTTCCTTCACTAGACAACAAGATCAGAAACTGAACAGCTTTGTGTGTTCCTTCACTGTCTAAATTATAAAGCAGACACTAACCTATAGGATATTATTTCTAGTGCTAGCAAAACAAAATGGTGCAAAGTAAACAATCAGACAAGCATTTCACTGTATCCCTAGTACAATAGTGTTGTGAAGTCCTCAAACTGCTCTGCATGATCACTCTTGATAAAGACAGTAGGTTGTGTTTTGCAGTGAGCTTGGATGTTTCACTGAAGGCTTCTGTTGAACTTAACAGAATGACACAGAAAGAACAAGTAAGGCTTCCTAGGTCTGGTGAACCACTCATGTTAATTTTTCATGTTCTACATATATCTTTTTAAGGATTATTGCTCCAGATGCCTGTAAAAAATAAAATTAAAAAAAAAAAACAACAACCAACCAACCAACCAACCAAAAACAATTAAAAAAACCCCACAGCATGTGGTAATCCAAATCTACACATAAATAGAGCACAATACCCAGCTCAATTGAGGTTCAAAAAAAATCACAGGAGAAAAGAAAATGAAGAAGAGAAACTTTATAAAAAATGTTCATCTACCATTAGTGAAAGTTAGAATGTAATAAATTAAAACATCCTTACTGCATGGCTTATATCTGCAGTGTAAGTAGAATCTTGATAAAAGAAAATTTGTCAAAATGTCTAACAAAATCTGAGAAGTTTTGGAGTATTTTCTGCATATGAACCTGCTTGCATAAAAAAAAAGTTTAATTAACCCAGGATGTGCCATGTGTCTCCTGTAAAAAAACAACTAAAAATATAGCCAGATTTCAATGAAAAGACAGTATTCATGCTGTATATGCTGCCCAGCTGAGAGAAACTGTTTATCCACAGATTAGAAACATTTCAAATAATGCCATCATTGTTAGGAAAAACCCTAACGGTCATAAATCAAGAAATATCATGGCATTTTCAGTCCTTCCTTCTGTCTTGATTGTACATTGCTCTAATAAAATTGTAGCTTTATATTTTATTTAATATTAAAGTTGTTCGAGAAATGTTTTTGGTTCACTCTAAAAAGTCAATTTTAAAGACAGTTATACTAAATTTGTGTTTTAAAAAAACCCCTATGTTTAATACCTTTTAGACAGAATTAAATTGCTAGTTGAAATACAAGGAAAATGACTAATTGCATTTTTATGGAATATTTCAGATGCTAGCTTGTGGTATTTTGGCTAGATTATCCCAGAAAATGCTTGTAATTATGTTTTTGCATTGTGACTGTTTTCTCTGTAGAACTGTGCATTTCACAGGAAAAATAATTATGTTGTAGGCATCAGACTACCTAAGGTGTGTGCATACTCCATTTTAAGTTTCAGAGCAGCTCTGAAAATGCTCAGACAAATGAGCTGTGGGAGAAATCCAAGCTCAAATAAAGGTGGAATGAGTGGAGATGAGAAGAGCAGGGCTGGGAGACCAGACCTTTGGGCTTGTTACAACTGTTAAAAATATATCCTTAAAATAATTACATATTTTTATCAATATAATATATATTTTAATATATATTAAATATATATAACTATACATACGTCTCTCTCTATGATATATATAACTATATATATTAAATATATAACTACAAAAAAGTCTGCATATGTACGCACGTACATACACACATCCTTTATAGGAAAACTATCCACTATCCACTCTCACTGGACAGTCTCCTTTCGACTTTTCTGTAAATAAATCTCTTTCAGGTTTTTTCACCGTACAAAATTCCTGCTAACCGTTAAACAAACACACAGAACTATCCATGTCATAAGCAACCTCCCATGGGTCCATTATTTCCCTTGTAAGAATTTATTTGCTACGTTCATATCTCATTTGATATTTTCCTCTCTTCAGTGATGGCATTTAAAAAAATAAATTTAAGCATGCTGGTGTCCCTACTCTAAACATTTAGATGTGTTTTGAGGACCATTAGCATCTCTTTATTTACATTTTTATTACTGTCATTTGGGAACTGATCCATCATACTTCAATATAGCTTCTGTGTATAGTCTTTAATGTATTTTCTTAACAAATGAAATAGGGCCTTTGCTGCTATAAAGTCAGCATTTTTTTGACTTAGAAGTTATAAAAACCCTAGAGGTGAGACTTCCTCTTAAGTTTCAGAAAGTACAGCTTTCTTAGGTCATCAGATTCACTGACTAGTTACACCACTTTTTGCCACCATTTGCCAGAAGAATTTCCCTAGGAAAAAATACAACAGTCCAAACTGCTCTGTTAAGAAATGCCCCCTCAGACTCTCCAGTTGCTGACTTCCAAATACGCACTGTGCTCTTCATCTCTAAATGCTGAGGAGTCCTGAAAATTAGTTATGACTGCTGTCAAATAATTTTCCCAGTAGCTCAATGTTAGAAGGTTATTGTTAGCAGCTAATTGGTCATTAATTGCTTAAGATCATTAATGATTTTATGATGCTCTACTTCAGTGAGATTTAAAATATTAATCACCGTCAGAAGAAAAATGTCTCAGCTTCCTCTTCCTTAACTTTCACGTGATTTAACTGGGTAACTGGACTGGATTAATCTTACTACACTACGGATTTCTAAAATTAGTATGAACAAAAAGTTGCCAGTTGTGAATAAATACAAAATATGACTGGATTCAGACTGAACACCTGCACACCAGCTGTACAGCTTCATACAGTGCAGGTTTGTGCACTGTAGCTCTCTCTTCTATAGGGTTTTTTGAAAGACTTACTGTGGTTCTGAACTCCCAGTGTTTAGTGTGACTTGACCTTTTCCTTCTTCTCACTTCTCATGCTCACCGTAGTAAAAATTCACATTGATGTGGCATGATGACCGAGCAAGGCTTTAAAATCACCAGTTAAACTCATTTCATGGCTTGTCATATACTCTCGAATGCTCCTGCCCAGTGCCAACATAAAAATTTGATATTGTATGAAATCAAAAGAACCAGGAACGTAACATTAGTTGAAGTGTAGAAAAATGTGTTTATGTACACTGAGTTCTAATTCAAATGCTAAATTGACCAATCTTCTGATATTTGAAGTGGAACTGCAACTAATTAGTTAGACACAAAACTGGAGATTGTGTTAGCCTGCATTTCAAAGGCAAAGTGACCATCTTCTCTCTTCAGAATAAAGACATGACATAAGTGCATAAAAATTGATTGATGGACTGTTGCACATCATTACTGATTCATAGTCTTGTGTTTAAGTGAATGACTAACAAGTTGTAAGATTGAATATGTGACTCTCATAATTCTATGGCAATAACCCTCTGAAGAAAAGCCTTGAGGGATTGTTCTTACTCATTAGTAAGAATCCACTATATGACAATCACTTTAGTATTTAGAGGAAATTGACATTTCCAAGCCCAAGTTGCATCTAGTCATTTCAAAACTTGCTAGAAGATTAATATTTAAGAATGAATACCAATGTATACAACATTGTCACTTTATCTAGCACGGTGTTTGTGTAGTGGATTTTCCACTGTCAAAATTTTCAACAATTGAATGCTTTCCACACTTAGCCAAGAAATCTAATGGAAGACATACTTCAGTACCAAAAAGAAATAACAACTCCGGTCTTTTTAAGAGAAAAGTTACAATATTTTACAGTGAATAACTTAGAAAATTTAACTTGTATTTTTTTTCTCACAGATATATTACTATTTTCTACAACATAGGTATTAAATTCATTGTATACAGTCTTGGTGAGCTTTTAAAATAAATATCCATCTTTCATGCTGGATTTTTAAAATTCAAAATTTATTCAGATATTACAGTGTATAGCTTCTGTGCTTTAAGTGAGTGAACTCAATTTGATAATGAAAAGAAGTGTTTTAAAATAAAAATGGAGACAGAGAATCTTTCCTGACAAAATAACACTTGAGGGAGAGACTTCAGAAAATGGAGTGAAGAAAGCGTAGACTATTACAAACACTCTTTCATTTCACTGGCTTTGCTAGAGTCAACCTTACTATTTAAAAATAAGACTATTTCAAATGTTACTAGCTGTGTTCACTCTTGACATTAAACTTTTACATATCTTATTCAAGGAACACTAAAAATGGAACAATCAAATACCTCCCTGTGTGACTCACTTATCTACCTGTGCAAAGGTGTGGCAGAGACACTTGACTCCCCTCAGCCACACCAGCAGCAGTTTGGTACAGACTCCAAAGGAGGTAAAGGCCTGAGCTGTAGCCAGGCCAAGAACTCCTGTTAGGAAACCCACAAGGAAGAAGAACAGAGCACTGAGCACTGATAAGTTGTGCGTGCAGACAGTCTCGTGAAGACCTTTCCTACTGTATGCAACTTGACTATGAGCAAACCACTCTATTCTATAAATATGACAGCCTGGGTGAGCCTATTTTGAGGTTTCTCTGCTAAATAAGAGAGTTGTATGGCAATGTTTTTATTACTCACAGGTCAGTGGATGAGCCCAATTTAATATCAATCATCTAGCTTAAGTAAATGCACACTAAATATAATGAATCATTTAGAAGCGCAAAGCTGTATGATTTTTAATATACTCTCTGTTTAATCTTAGTAAGCTGGATTTGCTGAAATCTTAAGCTGTAAAGTTCTGCTCATATTTACTAAAAGCAACTACAAACTACGCTGAACACTTGCTGGGAAGAATGGAACTAACTGGGGAAAAACAACGATTTCAAGGCTAACACGGGGGCATTACAGACATCTGCAAAATGGAGCCTGTTTTGCACTTCACTGAGAAGAAAAGGATTTATTCAGACAAAACAGCACCTGCAAGGCTATGGACCATAAAACAATGTCTACAGCTAAACAAAACAAAGGCACATATGAGATCAGTGAAAAAGATCCAAGGAGAAGCAAGAAGGCCCCAGACTGAAATATTGCTATTGGACTGAATCATGGTTAGGATGGTCTGTAAAGATACAAAAGTCTACGGTTTTCTATACTCAGGTTGGACCTCTGTGTATGTACCCAGCTTAAGGTAGCCCTCCTGCTATTCTACTCTTCTTTTTTTTTTTTTTTAAATCTCTGAGAATTTTCTTTCCTGAAAGTTGGCTCTGCCAACTGCTACCTGGCCTCGCCTGAAAGTTTGCCTCTGGAGTTCTAAAATACAGACTCCAGAGTGAATGGTTATCAGGGAGGGAACGCCTAAAAGTTTGCTTTGCAAATGGGTGCAGGCCTCCCCTGAAAGTTTTCCTTCAGAGCTCTAAAATACAGAGTCCATAGCAAACGCTTATCAGGGAGAGAAGAATCCTGAAAGTTTGCACCACATACAGGTATTGGGCCTCACCTGAAAGTTTGCCTGTGGAGTTCTAAAACAGACTCCAGAGCAAACGGTTATCAGGGAGGGAAGACATCTGAAAGTTTGCTCTGTGAACGGATCTCAGACTCCTGGACAGAAGGTAAGCAACGTTTAGCTTGGCATATTTCCCCCATGCAGTAAATAATAGAGTGAACCTGCCACCAAAATCTTTTAAGTGCACTTTTCTTTGAGAAATCTAAATGTTTTTCTGCAGTAACCAGAAACCTAAATTACTCCCCCGTGACAAAAGACATGAGTAAATTTGTACAATTTGTTCTTGGTTTGTTTGTTTTAGTTTGGTTTTGGTTTTCGTTTGGTTTTGGTTTTGGTTTTGGTTTTGGCTTTGGTTTTGGTTTGGTTTTGGTTTTGGTTTTGGTTTTGGTTTTGGTTTTGGTTTTGGTTTTGGTTTTTTTTGGGGGGGGGATGAGGAAGGGAAAAGGAGGTTATCTCTCTTCAATGCAAAGCATCCATCCCTGGTGCAGTGTGGCACCTCTTCTCTGAGAACTTTAGCATGAAAAGTTGAAATAAATAGTTGAAATAAAATTTCATTGCTAAAAACCTCATGGAAAGCAAACAAAAGATTGGTTGCATGGCTCATAATATAGTTTAAATTTTAAGTGAGTTATCAAACAAAATGTTTCAGTTTTCCAAGATCTAGGGAATAAAATACTCATTTCAGTTCTCTGTTATGCAGAATATGCTCAAGTCCCAACACAGATGTCAGGTGTCTTTCTACTCTCGAGTCCCCATTGCAACTGTACTAATACATTTAGTTTATTTTAATAAGGAAATAAAGAAAAAGTTTTCATCTATGAGATGACTGAAATATGTTTTTGAAATATACCAGAAATACCCATGCTCATGTGAACACAGAGTTTGAAAATCTTAATCAACAGATTCTTATACTGGAAAGCATTGGACAAACTCACTACTAGGTGAATGTACTTATAACATAAATCATTTTATACCAAATTTAATTCAATCCATTTACTTTTAAAATAATAAAATAAACCTTTTTAAAAGTCTCTATACTTAAACTAGAAGACTAAAATTGAATGTACACTTTAAACAAGACCATATAACTAATTTCTAAGTCTTTAATTCTAGATCAAAGTTGATTTCTACCCTCATAAATCTTCTTTACCTAGTTCATATATACTTGTAATTGTGTAGCGGATGGATTTTTTTACAGGGTTTTGATTTAACAGCAATTTGAAATTGGCTGAGGCAGTTTAGTATACTATTTCCAAGCACTTAATCAACAGCTGATTAATAAAGTGATTTAAAGCAATTCAATGGGATTTGTTATAACCAAAATATCAGCTTAGTTACAGATTTGAAAATGACAACGGTCACGTTATACTTACGAAGAGATAAATCAGATCACATTCATGTAGACATCTACATAGATAGATGATAGATAGATAGATAGATAGATAGATAGATAGATAGATAGATAAAAACACATACATCCGAATTTATAAATCACACACATACACACACATGTACACCAATCAATGGATATTTGAATGCCTATGGCCAAAATTTCCCTCTCAAGATTAACAAATTACTCACTTTAATGCGTTGGCATTGTCAACCTATGATTTTTGAGTCTTGAGAAATCTATGTTTGCCCACAGATTTGCAGCGTCAGTTCATCATGAGGTAACTCTGGTGGCATCCCACCAAGGGGTAGATGTGAGATAACAACCCGCTGTGACCCTTGAGAACTAAACAGACCTCAATTAGGATCATTTTTTATAGGGTCACGAGACCATTGACTTCAGTCAGTGTTTTTCCACTCTGGCCACACTTAGGATGAGGTAATATTCTGGTGTATTCCATCATTTGTCTACATCCAGAACATTTCAGATGATATAGTTCTGGTACTGTCTCGCTCAGGCTGTCATCTAGGTATCAGAAGTGCCACAGGTGCACTAGGCTGTCAGGAGTGACAGATCATTGCCACCTTTCCAGGCAGGAGGGCAACTTTTTCCACACGGCAGAAGCTCCGAGAGGGCAAAAGGGGTGCCTCAGTGCTTTGACTTGCTACACTTGCAGAATGGGAATTGTTCTCTCAAATACTCTTGACTGGTCCTGGTATTCAAGTGGCCCAGAGGAGACTGCAACCACCACAAATTGTTTTCAGATAATTTTGAAAACGGTAGTGTTTATAAATCAAATACTATTCTAATTCTGTTTCTTCAATGTAGAAAATAACACATTTGAGTTACTATTTTTTTATATTGTGTATTTTATTTTTGCCTTTATAAATTTACTGTTTGCTTATTAGGAAACATACATAATTTTCATCTCTAACTAGGTGGAATACATATAGTAATCAATTATATGCATTCCAAAGCTTCACAGGTGTCATTGTGCCTTCCCATGGTACATTGATTCTCATTGCATTTATATTTTCTGAAGTTTTCCAAACTGTATAAAAATGGCTGCTCTTACAAATTCTTATAAAGGATTAAAAGCTTTCTTTGCAGCTGCTGTGCAATCAGTAGTTTTATCTGGCTTGCCAAACAGCAGTTTCCACTGGCATCCTACCCGAATCTCGAGGTTTTATATTCCATGTTAAGATTAAATTGCTGTGTGGGAATGAAACCTGAATGAGAGGTGTATCTTTGCATCAAGTGTATCTCTCTGTTAACTACCAACTAGGTCACTGGCACTATACCCCAAAATGTGAAGCTTAGAGAAATAGAGAAGCTGAGAAAGAGCCTAGCAAGAATGGAGATATCTGAGAAAAAAGCTAATTTTATTATTTTGCCTCTGGGTTTTACACTAGCATAAATGTGGGAAGAGTGGATGTGTTTTCTCCTCCCTGTGTATACTGTTTTGTTAGCATCTTCCAAAAAGCTGAAGATGTCTGTAGGTCTCCTTTCCTCAGCTAGGCAGGGATTTCTGAATGTGTCCCTCTGAATACTGGAGATCCCAGTGCGAGAAAGGATCTAGGAATAAACAAACATCTGTGGCAGCAATGAAAGTGAAGATCAAAACTGTTTTGTTGTCAAAAGTAATAATCTCCCTGTGGAAGAGATTTGGAAGTGTCAAGATGGGTGAGGGGGATGATTAGGAGAGTCCTACTGCCCTCTGTATGGCTTGCTAGAGGGGAATGAGCCAGAATCTTAACAAATAATTATCTTAGCAATGGGTCTGATTTTCTTCAGAGATGCCTAGAAACTCTCATATATTTCTGCATGAGCAGGTCCCCAGGGTACCTGTGATCCTGCCCAGTAAGGTGCTCAGGGTGCCACTACCCAGGATGGATTTTTCTCAGTGAGAAGCAAGGAGGAACACAGAACGGTTTATTGGGTTGAAAGCATACAGTTACAGAAGACATAACACAGCTTTGAAGCTTCCTAAAACATTACCTGGGATCTCCACATGCATGTACCTAAGCTCACGTTCAGTGATGCTGTTGTCTATACTGACTCAGTGAGGAGGTTCACCACCCTCTCCCTGCCCAGGAACAATTGATCTTGCACCATGAAGATGTGAGCTTTCTGTCTGAGCTCTTCCTTGTGTTTAAATGCGGAGATGAGTGGAGACAGTGATTTGTTTGGGCATAAGCACTCTCAGACACCAGGGTCAATGTGCATTTCTAGAGACAAGGATTTGCTTTCAATGAGGAAAACCTTAATGAGTGGTCTTGATGTTAGTTCTCTACAAGTTTCTCAAGCATCAGACCTTTGTGCCTGCTCTTCGGGGAATAAGTATAATATCCGTCT
Organism: Pampusana beccarii; assembly: GCA_013399365.1. Taxonomy (NCBI): domain Eukaryota; kingdom Metazoa; phylum Chordata; class Aves; order Columbiformes; family Columbidae; genus Pampusana; species Pampusana beccarii. The sequence continues at coordinate 208,795 of VWYH01001972.1, forward strand.
CTGTATGTATGCCTGGTGTCCTGAGGCTTTAATTGCTTTGGTACCTCTCATGCACCTGCTGGCTGGTACAGCCTAACAAGTCTGAATTTCTCACTTTCCATTGTAAACTCTTGATTTGGGCTAGATGACTGCTTCATTCACCTGCTCTCCACAGTCATTGCAGAAGAAACTATAAAAAATGGGTTTAGGTGGTTCAAATTAAATCGCTGACAGTAGACCCAGTTTCAGGATGATGGCATCTACAGTTGCTTCTAAGTAGTTAAATATATTGTGTTATAGCAGAAAATGATTAAGCACAGATAGACTCTATTTTGGTACCTAAAACTGGGTACAGAGGCTTATTAAGAGCCTGGGACTTGTAAAGACCACTTGACAAATGATAATAATTTCTAGAGCACTTGTAGTGTTACAGAAAAAAAACAGTCTTGTTGGTCAAGTATACCTGAGGACACCTCTTTGTGGATTACCAGAACTTTTATGTACATGGCAATAGCAACAAAGGGTGATGACAGTAACAATACTACCTTTGAACTCAAGCATTCTGATCACCTTTAGCTACATATTTTAGTTTGGAATGCATTTTTGGTAATAAAGAAGTCTTTCAAAGCTATGGCATTTGAAAATGAGTCTACAATATATCTCAAAAGGTTTTCTTTCTCTGAAAATTGGTTTCCTAGGATCTACAGTATGGAATCATGACTACAAACTAATTTAAAAGATTCTGTCTTTGCAGAGTATTTTCTCACCAGATCTTTTCACAGGGAATTTACATGGTGAACAGAAGTTACAGAGAAGATTGCTTAATGTCCTTGGAGACCAGGAGTCAGGAGCCACCATTCCATTTACATAATGTTTCCTCCCAGTGGAATATATGTTGATTTATGGAAAGCACTTAAAATAAATCGTGCAGATCTATTTTAACCATATAGTCTTTCTGATGTAGAGCTTGCTTTAAATCTCTCACTTGTCCTTTTCTGAACAAACTTATATCATAAAAGTGTTTAAAGGTTTTAAATTTAAGGTGTGATGATAGACACCTGTTGAGTTTTGGACAGAATACAATGAGTTGAGTCTGAGCAATTGCAAGGAAAACCCAGAGCCCCTGAATCAAATTTCTAATATTTAGTGCACTCGTAACTCCTGCCTCTTATTTTAATGGAGGTGGCAGTATCAGTTGAACCAAGCTCATTAGAAATTGAACTTACAGCACTTCTTACACTTAGCACTGTACAGAAAGAACAATAACTGTCTTGGTGCACTTACACTCTTTTTGTTCCAGTGAGATTAGTTACTCTGAGACTAATATAATTAAAATGTGCAGTATATATTTTACTATGGATAATAAATTAATAAAAAATATATATCCTATGATATAGAACTTGTACCACACTGAAACAGAAATCTTAAAACCTAAAATTAGTTTCTCTGTAACTTATTCAAATCAGTCTTAATATTTACATATCAAGTGAACCTTAGAGGAAAGTATGTGCAAGTGTGATATATACATACATATATTTATGTGTATATATATATATATTTAATAAACAAGTATAACAGCATCAGGTAGAGCAACAAAAGTAAGTGAGGTCCTCCCTTAAATGACTGGGGCTAAATTAATGAGGAATCCTTCTCTGCAGTTCTACTGGAATAGAGATGATTACTAGGTAGATGTTTGCATTGTGTTTCTACTTGTTACCGCTTTAGTTCTATGCTTAATGTTCTTTCAAAGCAAAAAGCCAATATCCAAAATATATTAACGATTTTCCAAAAATTGTTCTATCGAGTACTGAGGACAAACTCTCTAAAATGACATTGATTACAAATGTTGAGTATTTTAACAAAGCAGCTGGGCTCCTGTGTGATTAACTTACTGGAATACTAACCTTTCTGGAGCTCGCAAGTGGCTGGCCACTGTGTTCATGCACAGTAGTATCAGAGAGGAAAACATTTCTACTAGGAAAGGAAAGGATAGCTTGTCAGATAGCATGGTGATTTTTTTCTTCCTCTATTTCCTTTTTACAGAGCTACTGTAGTTCCTTGTACCTAGGGGAAGAGGTTTCTCTTTATAGATAGTTATAGCAGTATTGGAAGCAACTACCTCACTGAGAATTGCAATAACTTTTTCCAGCATATCAACCTTACAACAAGCTTTTTGAACATTTCACTTTCAAGCTCCAGGGTTTTATTGCTTTGTCCCAATCTGAATTCTTGAGAGAGTGCAAAGCAAGGCAACTACAGTAAGTCTCGCTTAGGCTGCAGAATTATTCAATTAACAGGTTAAAAATTAAGATTCAGTATCAAAATTGTTCTTATATACACGCTTTGCTTCCTCCTCTCTCTACTATCTCCTGAGCAAATTCATTTTGGTTTATAAATCAATCAGTCATGTGTTTTGGAAGTACAATAGAGATGTACTTAGAAACACCAGTCTATTTTTAAAGATATAGATTCCAACAGAATCCTCTATGTTTAAAATTATGACTGCAATTCCACTGGTAATATCTTTAGGACTGGAATAAACTTTTGATGTACATTCACTATTCTGGGTATCCACAGTGAAATTCTTCTGTGAGATTTATAAAGGTAAATTATACAGCAGTTCAGAAGGACGGTATAAAACCTTGGGTTCACTTAAGGTCTTTTTGGGCTCTCCATTCTGTATGCACATGCTTTACCTTCCTGGTTTTCATTTGTAATTCAAAAGCTTTTTGTTCCGTGTGGAATTAAAGAAATCATATTATGCTACGTGTATGAAAAGCATACAAAGGAAAAAAAAAGCATATATGCTTATGGCAAGATACCTCTAACGATTAATGAATAGAAATTTGTAAGAAAAGTATTTGAATAAATATAGCTAATCTAGATGCACATGCACAGAATTTAAATACTTTAAAATCCAATTGTGGCTGAAGGATCACCATAACACACTAGGAAAATCTGATACATTTTAACTTATGAAGATAAATTTAAACATAACAAATGTGCATAGCTAACCAGATTAGCTTCCCCCAAAAAGAAAAGAAACAGACCTGAGCTTTCATCCTCAAAGAGGTATATGTAAGTGTTGAAACATTTAACATTTAAGTAGCTTACAGAATTACAGTAAGAAAACCATACTGACATTTATAATATGAAATTAAAGCTAAACAATTCTCGTAATAATGGCTTACACTTTTTATTTTCTCCTTCTTTACATTCGTATTGTGTGTATATATGCATCCAATTATGAAGCAGCAAAACTGTGGTATAAATGTGGTAAGCAAATTTACTACATCATTATTAGCACGTCATGCTTGTTCCATCTCTCTGAATTAAAAATAAGAAAAATGTTTTATTCATATATATAGAACAGATAATCAAGACAGAGAAGTCAACACTAATACATAGTATTAAGTCAAACACGGAAACAGTACTAAAAAAGAAAAATTTTTGTCTGTAACAGGTTCTGCTTACACATGCTAGGAAAAATGTATCAGATCACACGCTGAAGGACAAAAGTCATGCAGCAATATAGGACCTACATTAGCAAGTTACTACACAAACATTTGTTACAGGGGAATTACAGCAATGGCTGTGGAGTTCTCTACATTTCACAGCTGAGAAAAACTGCAAAGGATCAGTCTATATTCACAGTACAGTAGTATCACTATACATTGCCAATGTAAAGCTTGATAATTTTTTTTTGGCCAGTTTCATGCAAACCTGCCACATTAGATTGTAATTTCCAACATGTTCCTGTGCACAAGCACTTTCAAAGTAATTCCACCACTTCCAAAGTAATTCTACCGATGGTTTCATATGGAAGCATTGGCAGATGGAAACCTGATACAAAGAAGATGAGTCAGTATGTTGGCAGGGTAATGCTTCTTATATTTCTCCAAACAGACCTGAAATAGATAAACTACTATGAGTTTTTAAGTGGGGAGGAAAGTAAAGTTAGCCTGGCCAGTATGTTTTCTTGCAACACTGGAACTAAGAGAAAATGAGAAAGTATTTCCAAGCAGGGCTTTGATACAGAACTAGTATCCAGAACACAAAAGAACAAGACTAATGGATTAAGAGTACTTTTTGCATTAATTTACTTTGAATACTTGTCATTGTTAATCCTTATATTGAGGGAGGTATTCTCTTTCATAATGTCAAACAGCCATGCTAAGATACAAAAAAATACCTAATGGTTTTCATTATTCCTTTTTCATTGTGACTAGAGCACTAATATATGCTCTATCATTAAGGGTTGTACAAGATTAGAGAACATACGTTTTTTTCTGATGTCTTTGAATTAATGAGTTTCCTTTTTGTTTTCTTTCTGATTGCAACAGTGGGAATCCAACCTGGAATTTCAAATTCAAACCATGATTATTTCTTGTTCTCATGTGTTTTCATACCTAGGTTTTTACACCATGGAAATGTAGCATAGGTGTGAGTTTAAAAATAAAGACAGGTGAAGCAGCTTCTGACACATACAATGCAATTTTCCTTATGCTTTCTATTAGCCTTTTAATACCTAAATGAGCCTGAAACAAAATGTTATCTTTATCTTTGAACCATAACATAAAATTGAAAGAGCTAATCATGACTACTGCTAATCTGAGACACTGAGGATGAAGCACTGGGTTATGCAAATGGAACAACAATATGCATATAGCTTGGGTGGGTCTCTTTAGCCTGTTTCCGTAAAGACACCACCAGAATACAACTACTCTAGTTCAGTTATGTAAAAGGGAGACACAAAAATTTAAACTAGTTACTCAACACTTCCTGTCAGTCAGCTGAGAGAAATGGGTATGTACAGAGCTGAGTCATTTGATTTATTTTAGATGCTATTTTTGTGGATGACTCAGCTTCTTACAACAGGTATGTCAGTCCACTGACTATAAGGGCAACCTAGGGCAGTTAGCTCAGACTTTGATGTCTAATTTTTAGATATTTAAGGTTAAGTAGGATTGATCGCACCCTCTATGACTGTAACACTCTTTATCTCTTGCCTTGCCCTCAGGGCTCAGCTGTTCATGCTCCAAAGATCAACGAGCCAGCTCTGATTTGACACAAGTATGTGTCCCCTGGATCAGGCTACCAAAGAAACACAGAGATTACGGGAAAGAGCTGTGAGAAAATATGCAGTGTAGGGCAATGCAAGTTATGACTGTAGAGTTACAGGCAGGGGTAAAAACATGAAGAGTGCTAGTAACTCAAAGATTCAAGAAAGAAGAGCACCAGTGTGGAAAAGTTAAAAATCTGAAATTGGGAAAATAAACAAATAAATAGATAGTTAAATAAATAAATGAATGTGTGAACCTGTTGATACCACTGGATTCGGTGGATGCTACAGGTCTGCTCCTGGGCACAGTAGAGAATAACCCACCTGCCTGGCTAGCAAAGGCTATATTGGCTGTCCTGATAAGAGACTGGAAGGTCTTAACAGGAGGGTGAGAACGAAAATTAGTGCCTTAGCAATCAGTTAAACCCTAGATATCTTATGTGTCTACATGCCAGAAAATAACCAATCTATGCTTTTAATCCTAGAGACTCTTCATTACAATTCTAGATGGCTTTAGCCATATGAAGCTTGTTGGACAGAACTTCAACAGAGTAAGAGCAACGAACAACAAAAGAAAAAGTGCAAAAAGCAATGAACCATCAGAACAGTTCTCTCAATGAAATCGTTGTTTTCAGCCTGACTTCCAGTTAGAAAACTGACATTTGAAATTGCTTGTCTTTAAACTGTCTGGAATGGTGCCTGTGACGATGACACATATGCAATGCACATAGTTGTTAGCAAGGAAAACAATTTGTAAGAAGTTCTTGCAGATTAAAAAACATTGTGCAATGCATACTGAAGGACTGTAATATAAGCACTTATCTCACTAGACTAGAAAGGCACCAGATAAGCAAATTTGTACCCAGCAACATGACTGAATATGGAATGTTCACGATACCCACAGAAGTATCTGAGCTTTTCTAAATATTCTACTGATTATTCAGCCGTTTCTTTCCTTGGAAAATTTACAACTCACCATTTTTGGCTTTGGAAACTTTCTCCTGCTTATAAGCATGAATAGTTTTTACTTGTATGTGCTTTAAAAGACTTTTGTGCTGGCTTGTCAAACAAATGCAGTTAACTCCAGTTAGTTCTCAGCATTTCTTGGTCATCTTAGTGCTAAGTAATCCTCTAGAAACAATGTTCTCTGCCAGCACTCTGCCATTTTCGATAATCTGGCCATATTTTAAGTCTTGCACTGTTACATAATAATTCCTCAATTTAAATAATTAAGTAAGAGCAAGAAGAGTGAATATATATATTTTTATAAGGTCATAAAGGTCACAATATCCTGTACATCAGTGTATTACTATTTTATGAAAATAGAAGATCCCAAACTTGTTTTTTTTGTTTTTCTTATTGTTGTTGCTGTTGTTGTTTTGTATGTTTGTTTGTGGTTTTTGTATGTTTGATTCGTTTGTTTGTTTTTTCTAGGTGTTAGTATGGGTGATAGTAGTCTTGGGTAACAATACAAACAACAAGCCTCTTATTCTGCACAGCATACCTGACGCTTTTTGGAAACAATTGTTATACTACTAGCAGCATGAATATCAGAAATTGGAAGAGCAATATTAACCTGCTTACCTCTCACCCTTTTTTGCATTTGATTGGGTTATTAGCAACAAAAAGTTTATCCGATATTTTGTAGTTGAAACCTCATGTTACTGTGGTATGTTTTATTAGATTTTCGTAAGGGTAAGAGGCTGTGCAGTTGGAAATAATAACGAGCGAATACTGTTGCAACACTGTAAAAAATTATTCAAGATTGAGGACTGATTTATTTATAGTTATGGTGTGCCATCATTTATATACTTTACTACTGTAAAACGAGTTCACCAAAAGTTTTTGGAGTTTGAAGAACATTTTTTGTTAACAATGTCAGATGTGATCTGGATCATCTAACCTGATATTTGCCTTATTTTAGGGTGAAACATGAGATCACTGATATTATCAAGATTTATATTCTTTCTGTATTTCAAATTATTTCATTTCCTTATGAATCGCTCTTCAGGATCAGTTGGTATGGCTGACTAGGTAGTGAATTCATTCATTTCAACAGGGAGAGAGAAGGTGGGGATTTTAGTAAAATATTTTAAACATTAAAATAAAACATGATAACACTTCTGTTCCAGGGAAAAAGAGAGAATGATAAACTGCATGCCCTTTTACTGTGTTTTATACCACCTGCACTTAGTTTCCTTGGGAAAAAAATTATGAGGGTTAACAAGGTACATCCCAACTGGACTTCTTAATTATGGGAAGCATTTTTATTAGTGTAACTGACTGTGGGTATTATTAAAATCTATAGCCCCATAACCAAAAACCAGCACTGAGTTCCATAAACAAGACTATCTAATATGACTTTTATTATTACACAGCTGTCTTAACTTTACAGCCAGGAGGGAATCTCAAAGTCAACAGATTCTGCAGGCATTCAGAGAACCTGCGTGAGCTGGATGGAGCACAGAGGAAAGTTTTCTTTCCCTTTTTTTCTTAATTCACCATCCTTTCTATTGTATTTTCTTTTAATTTACTTTTAACATTTAGACAGTATTCATCCATTGCTGCAGATTTATATTTCTTAAGTTTTTATATTCCTCAGCAACATATTAGGCTTTCACTTTTTTTGCTTTTGAAAAAGCTGCAAATTACTTGTCATTTTTTCAATCACAGTTACATCAGCTTTAGCAGGAGGCTAAAAGAAAGCGCAAGCCAAATTTTTCGATTAGTGGTCACGTTCTGTTCTATTCTGGGCATCACTGACACCGTTGAAACAGAGACTGGAGCTGAGAGTTTGTCATTTTAGTGTAGATGGATTTTATGACATAAGAAACACATTTCTTTTAAAAAACAACAACAAAAAGAGGTTTTTCTTCTGTTAAGTAAGATTCAAACAAAACTAATTTTCCATGCTGGAGAAGAAAATAATACAAATAGGGTGGCAATCATTACCAAAGGTATATAGCAGAAGGAAGATATTTGATAATGGATTATCAGCTTATTTTTTACTTCTCATGAATGTGGGTGAGATCCAACTGGACATAATTACCTTAAACTGGCCTAATCTCAGCACAGTTTACTCATTTCTTTTGTACTGTTATATACATGGCATAAATCTGATGTTCCACACAAAGACTCTGGCTCAACTCTTGTGCTGTGGAAAGTCTACCACATTTTATCAAGCCAGATGCTGTGTTAAAGAATGGATATCTGATAAAAAATTTCCATGCCCTTGCTTGTGGCATCCAGCTTCCCAGACGTGAAACTTGTGCTGTATCTCAGACAAAAGAATGGATTTGCCTCAGTGGCAGGAACCATAACTGGTTGATTCAAGAATCTAGTTATTACAAAACCAGAAGGAAAATGTCCATGTGGAAAAGCATTAATTTTTAGTAGTAGTCATAATTATGACAATGATAACAACAATAATTTCATAATGTAGACTATACTAAACTATAATATAGTACAGTTAAAACTGTAATATGTTGAAGGGAATGACTTAGTCGGTTTTGGCAGGAATTCCAGTGTCACTCAGTTGCTAAGGGAAGACGTGTTAGAACTCGTTGGCCACAAGCCCTGGGGGGAATAAAAGAACAGCCTTCTGATCTCAAACCCTGGGGAGGAATAAAAGAACAGCCTAGCCAAAAAAGGAAACTGGCTACGTTCAGATGGCCACAGGTGCTTGGGACTGTTTCTGCTACTGAGGGAAGTAAGTGGGCTTCTTAGCATTAGCCAATCCGTGGTTGCCTGGTTCAGTGTTGGAACCAATCAGATTGAAACACGTTGTTTGTAACTAGTATGAATATATGTTAACACAATAAAGTTGACATCTTGCTTGCATCAAGCAGCGTCTCGTCTCTCAATCGCGGCAATATGTATACTTAGCTTCTGTCCCTCCGTGTACTAAGTTTAGTGGTTTAATTCTGATGTTGGCAGTAGTGTCACTGTGAGTTGTCAATACCTGAAGTCCTACATGGACGGAATGTCATGTTCATGCTGGTTATTTCTTCCCCACTCTGGAATCCACTTGGGTTCCTTTCTATGTGTTTGCTAACATGATTTATGTTTTCACATCTTATTCTCTTCTCATTCATCTGCAGCTTCATGTTACATCTAAATTTACTATACATAACACTTTTTGCGTATGTTAGGTTCTATTACTATTACTTTGCTCTCTTTCTCAGCTCACTCCTTCCCCAGCCAGTTTTTTCCAGGTCTGTATTTCTTTAAGTCGACCATTTGTTGTTTTTTATAGCTGTGTGGTCTCTAGTGCCAACCCTGTCATCCCATGTGTGTGCTCCCCGGTGTGGCATTCTGTCACCACTTGAAGGCCTCTGTCGTTACACCAGGACTGTATTTCTGTGTATTACATCATTACATTAGAGTCACAAAACCATGGCAGTACCATAAGAAGACAAGCAACAGTGAAACAAATCAACCGAAGGTACTTGGCCAATTAGAAAACTTCTGTTACAGCCAAACTAAACAAACCAATGCTTCAGCGAGTTCAGAGAAAGGTTCAGGCAGAGCAGACCTGGCAACCTTCAGTATGAACCTTGCAAACTCAGTATGAACCTCATGGCCTGTTACTAGCTCTGGGTGATACCAGATTATAGGGTAGCACAGGAAAGCAAGGCAGACTTGTGCTGAACACACCGAATTTCACTAATGTGGGGTGCAGGACACGACTCGTAGAAAGGCCTGTTAGGAGTGCAGTGATGGGTATGTCATACGTGATAAGAGATATGAGAGATATGAGATATTTCAGTGTTGCAGACATGCCTTCCCTGAGGGGCATGTCTCATGCTGCACATCCAGTTCTGTTCAATATCACAGTCTTGAGGAGCTGCCACAGAAGAGAAATGCAAAAAACCCTTGTTCTCCCACATTCTTATTCTAATACTAGTAAACCAATCACAAAAACAGAATAAATATCTACTTGAGAAACAAATATCAAGTTAACTGTAGGTCAGACTTTTCTAGGAGGCAGCCCAAGTAATAATAAAGAAAAATACCATCTTTTTCCACATCCCTACAAGGAGATAGCAGAGTTTGGTAGCTTTGAGAAGGCCATATCTTTCCTCCATTTGCCTGGAAAAAATAAACAGATATTTTACCCTTCTGGGTGGTGCACAGCCAACACTTTCTTTCTCACCTTGCACTTGTATGCCCAGAGTGTTACTTTTTGCCAGATAGAAAGTGAGTTAGTAGATGAGATTTAGCCCTTTTCTATCCCTTGCATTACTCCATTCTTTTGCTCATAGGAAATGTCACACTTATATGAAGTGCCAGCCTTCATTCTCCTGACCAAAGTAATGAGGAGAGATTTTACCTCCAAATCACCAAGTATCCAAGGACAAACTGGCCTTAGCTGCCACAAAACCATTTACTAGAAAATAATCTGTAGTATGAAGTAGCTGCTGGAAATAACTTTCCAGATATAGAGATCATTTGTATCTACAGAATCTCAGAGTTTCTCAGAATGAGGTGTTTATCTTCAGATGAATAAAGCTACGCAGAGCTTTTTGTACTAACGTACAGTGAACTAGTACATAGTTATTTTTCTCCACAAGCATTTAGCTTATGACTTCCAGCTGCTTATTTCTTTATAGCAATGATAATGTGCCAGGCTCTTATTTATGGCTCAGCATGCAGCATTTAGCAGCTGATAAATAGCTATTAATATTTAAGAATAGACAACCATGTAATATACACATTAATTTGTGCCAGAGAAAAGGTGGAAATACCACACAAGGAAAAAAACGGTTTTGTGATAAATGCTTGAGAAAGATTGCCTGAGACCAAAAAGTGAGCCTGATTCTGATTTTATAGTGGTGAGACTCAGAATTAAACATACTAGAGTTACATCACTATAATCCTCACGTGAGATAATATCCATAAAAACAAGTGCGCCAATATTGACATACAACATCTCAGCTGTTAACAGTGTTACAAACATTAAGAGAGATCAAGACAAGCTCATAATACTCCATATGTAGAAGGTTTTACAACCTAAACCCTATATTTTATGAATCATCAAACTATAGCATTTAATTAATATTTTCTTTAAAATTAATTCAATCAAAACTGTTGGACATTCTTCAAAAGATGAAAGTCAAATAGACTTGATCATGTACTTAAATGCTAAATATTACATTCAGAGAAAATAGAAATTCTTCATATGGTGAAATAAGACAGTTATTTTTATATGGACACACATATATATCCCTCTATATAAGTTATAGTAGTATTACTGGTTTTGTACTTGTGTTACTTGTAGAGAAAAAAGATACTTCACACTTTTTTGTCAATAGGTACCATGTGAAAGTTAAACTGCATGAGATAAGGATGTGAAGGAATGTCTTCTTAATACGATGGCCAGAATTTTCTGGTTGAATTCTTAGCAGTTTAAAAAACAGACTTTCAAGAAGGTCTCTATGAATCAAATAAACCAAACAAATGAGCAGACAACAACAACAACCAACCAACCAAAACAAACAAACAAACCCCAAACCTTTAAACTGTAAAATAATGTTTGAATTACTTTAAGATACACACAGAAAGACAAAAAGATGACTAAAAGAAATGCAAGAAACCTTTTGTGTTTTAAAGCACTATGCTAAAACATTAGTTACAAAAGCAAACAGATTTGACAACATACATTTCCAGTAGCTTTGCATGGACTCAGATTCTCCTCAGTTTTTCTTAAGCATTATCCCCTTTCTTTTAACTCCTCCTCCAGTATGAAATGTTGTATCTGCTGATATCAAAATTCCCACTAAGAAAGAATTTCATTGCCATAATAATTTCTCTCTAAGGGACTTAAGTTATTACGAAAAACCGTCAGGAAAATACAAATTTTTAATACAGAAAGGTACATATTGTTAGGATTTAAATGTAGAAGAATGCCACTAGGGAACTCTGAAGCAGGAATTTTGTCTAAATTTTAATAATTACGAGGAAAAAAACAGGAAATAAGAGGTTAAGTAGAAGAAAAGAGAACAGCAATGATTTCTCCTTTTACCTTCCCACACCAACTTTGGGGTAGAGTCTTCTGTATCAAAGCAAACAGAAGAGAGGCAGAGGATAAAGAGGAGCCATTCTCCAAGCTGAGTGCTGTGGGGCTTACAATGTGGAGGGAAAAAAATCACATGCTACACTGATGATAGGCCTGAATGCCAGAGCCATCTGAGCTGCAATGACCTGTCTCCAGCACAGCCCGTTTCCCAGAAAATGGTGATCTCCTGGAAGCTTCCTAGTTGAGCCAGGGTGGATTTTTTTTTTTTCTATTTAATTAAAAGTTTCACTCCTACCCAGAAACACAAGTAAGGAATAAGAAAACATAGAAACATAAATGCAACACGAAATGATTCTAAAAATAATAAGGGGTAAAGCACAGGTAAGTCCAGCCCTGGAAGTGTTACAACAGAGAAAAAGAATCTGTATCAGGTGAGCAGATACTCCCATACACTCCTTAATGTGCAACAGGTAGTTCAGTGGGTGGTAGTACAGTGGATGGTAACTGCGCAGTGAGTAGTAAAACCTAAGGGAACCAGGGATCAAGAAATGAAAGATTAAAAAAAAAAAAAAAGAAATACAAAAACATAATGTGAAAAGCCTGACTGTATGAACTGCCTTCCTCTCTCAAGTACTATAATCATGGTAGCAGTACTGTATATCTATGTCACCAACAGCAGCAAGACATAGTACAAAGACTGGATCTCTGACTTGGCAGACAATCTGCCTGAGTAGTAGATGGACCCTGGGGACACCTCTGGTAAAGCAAAGTTCATTTGTGGAGGTGATTAGGGTTGCCACAGCAAATTTGCAGCTGTGATGGGGGGGGGGAAAAAAAAAAGTCTACTTTTTTTTTTGCCTGAAAGCATGTCAAATGCTGTTTACTTTCTAACAAAATAATCCATCAAGTGATCCCTGTGGTATTTGCTAAATCTTCATTAAGTTTAATATGCAGAATAGTTATGGAGGTTGTAAACAGTCGTGTTAATTCACTGACACAGCACTGTTTCATTTGCAAAATCCTGCGAGAAGCATCAGTGCTGCACCTGTGAGAAGAGAGAGATGCAGAAAGGTCAGGGACTGAAAAGTTTCCTGACACCTAAGAGCAGATATCAATTATTTTCTCCAAACATTTGAACAACGCAGGAAAAAAAAAGGTGGAAATTTTTTTTCACATCCTCAAGTTTACTTATGGTACTATCACCTTTATAGGGTTTTCTTAGCTGCCTTAACAAGTTACTTCAGGGATCCGAATCCAAAACTGCATGACAGAAATCTGCCGGGTATTAATATTCAAAGGAAGCATTATATCCTCACAGGGAAATTGAGAGTATTCACAGATGACCGTGAAAGCAGTGAATTTCATTACTTTTCTCAGCCACAATGATTTCGTTTCAGCTAAAAATTATGAAGCATGCAATGCTATTGTTCCTGCCTTTCAGAATCAACTGCATGGAAATTGTCAGACAATATGAGGATTTGAGAAAAATAAAAGGAGTGTTTCTTTTTGAAAGAAGTACAATTGTAAATGCCTCATGGAACAATAAAAGTGTTATTACTGGTAAATATACCACCCAATCAGAACCACACACATCTAACACAACGCAAAAGACAGTCATTTAGAAACTGCAAAAGAGCAAGTAGCCAGAAGCAAAATTTCCCCTGTAAGCAAGGACTGTGATAGCAATTAGATTCTAAGTAGGATTAGACCCATTGTCAGAACTTCAAACAGTCAAAGGGAAAAAGTTCAGATTTTCACTAGATTGCAGTAATGCGGGCAAGTATGAAAGTCAAGAGAAAGACAAAAAAGTAAAGCTAGCTTAAACAAAATGTGTTTCTAAATGACCACATAATTCTATCCAAAGTAATGCTCACAATAGGATGATTTTAGGAAATAAAATTTTATGAAACCACGCATCTGTTTGGACTACTTGAAAGTTTTTTTTTTAAAAAAAAAGTTAAAAAAAAAAGATAACTATGATATTTGTTTTATTTCTGGGGACTTTTCCGAAACAGTTTATAGTGAACACAAATAAGTTTCTTAAATAAAATCTCAATGTTCTACCAATTATGCCTTTTAAGTACATATTTAGTAAATATAAAGTGCTGTGTGCAACAAACCACAACCGCTTTTAACACAGTGAAAACTCCTCTTATAATCTGCACATGAATGAGGCTTTATCCCTGAAATTCTCATTTTATTTTTCTAGACAAGACATATTTTTCCCAGATACACACTTCACCAGCAAAAGAATATTGGTTTATTTCATATAAGATACACTCAAATATATATGTAATTTCATATATTTAGTCAAATTATAATATCTGGAGTAGGACTTTCTTGTATTCTTATATTCCTGTATTCTTGTATACTGTCTTGTATTGTGTGCTCATCACATCAAGGTGGCAGCTGAGAAATAAGTGACAAAGCAAAGAAGGTGGGTTACATATTCTGTCATTTCATGCAGTCAGGTTCTCTCTCGCTCTGCTATGAAATCATGTCTGGTTTTCCCTTATAATATTCAAGAATGGTATATAAGTGCTTAAGCATATAACTAAAAACATGATCCAACCTAAAGTACAGTTTCATTTGATTTCATTTTAATCCTCTGTAACCAAGAAGCTGACTTGTGCTTTGTCTTTTGCTCTGCTAGAACATCCCCTGACTATCATCAGCTTTTCCCCCAAGAGGTAAAGCAGGGTACTGTGTATGTTCCTTTGACCATTTCAGACAGCTAGAGAGCAGAGGTAAAGTCAGTGACCAACTTGCAGCCAAGGTCTAGAGGGAACTGGATTTGTCTTCTGTCTGTATTTGTACAGGAGACAGCACAACAGCTGAGGCATTATGAAGTGAAAGCGAAAACCTAGTAAGTTAAAAGCTCTAACAATTTTAGTAGTGCCATAACAAATTATGTATCCCACGTTATTGACTCCACTGAGCACAGAAAATACGTGAACTCCAGCATCATATCAGAACATCTTGGCTAAAAATAAAATCTGCTAATATTTACTTACCAGTAGTATTTCCAGCTAGGAATTAAAATTTAAAAACGGATGAAAGTGAAGATGAGAATTTGAATAAATTAAGGTCGATAGATAATTTCAAGGCACTTGCTGTGAAATCTGCTCCCACTGAGCAAGACAGTATGGTGGGTTCAGAACGCAGCCTTTCCGAATTGCTGTAAGACACACTGACACCTGCATGGGGGATGACAGCCTGTCACACTGATAGTGCTAATGACTGCCACCAAGGGAGTCTTTACTTACAAGCAATCACAGATATCATTAAATCCAATGGGTGGGCCCACTACTTTTTTCGGGGCCAAATGGAAGGAGCAATTAAACCCACAGAGAAGCATACATGAAATGTCAGCAGTTGTATAAAAAAACAGATAAAAGTAAGCTTGATTCCCTGCTAAAAGAGAGTCTATCTAGTGGCAGCTCCCTCTGGAGAAGGTATATGCAATGCATTGTAGGATGAGGACATGGAATGTCATTACAGGGAATGATATCACAAAGACCTACTGAGAGCAGCACATTTTCAGAAACAATTTAAGGCAAAAGGAGGAAAACATGATGGAAGTTAATAGGTGGTGAGCCCCAGGAGCAGATGAAAATGCAATATCCATGGGGTACCCTGAAGAAGATAGACTGTCTAGTCTTCCAAGGAACCCCAAAACTCTCAAGAAATACAAGCAGACACAGAGCCCTGTATCTGTTATTCCAGTTCTGGAGGAGGAGAGGAACTTACGGCTCTGTAATGCTGAGGTTTTGGGGCCACATATTACTCACAAGCTGATCTCTTATGTATTTGGAAAACACGAAAGTGCTGCAAGGTTAATAAGTTATATCAGAAAGAGTATACTTCCACCCATACTGAGAGCACAAGTAGGGCAAAAAGTAGCAGACTTAGAGTTAATTCTGTGCTGACATCATTGACTAATGCTGCTGTAGGCATCTATGCTCTGGCTACAGTTTCAACAGTGTCTACAGTTCTTTTCTAACCACTTGCAGACACAGTATGTGCAGCTTCAACGTTGTACGAGCAACGCCAATCCTGTCCACATTTATCTGGGCTGAATCATGCCACTGAAAAGTTAGAGGTGGAATGGGGTCTCCTGGGTGAAAATGGTGCTTGGCTATTGACGTAACCATGTTAACCACAGACATGCTCAGCCTTATTTTGGGGTTAGGAACAGCAAACAGAAAAAGAATGATGTATCTGGGGACGTTTAATTAGTTTATTATTATTTTATACTGTTTGCTGTAGAGAGGGACCATAGGACACTAGGAATGAGGCATAGCTCTAGCGTAGTATAAGTAGTGGAACATCAGCAGGACATGCACAATTCCTTTGTCAAAGGCCCATCTGGGTCAGAATACAGAGTGGCATCACAGGTGGAAAAGCAAGCAAAGGCTGAGGGGGAGCTTGCAAGCTCTCGTTGCCTTACTCCTATTCCTGCTGCCTGGTTTATTCCTGTCCCATAAGGTTAAAAACAATTTTTTCCAAGATTCCCCAGTGAGTCCATATTACCAGAGGCTGCCTCAGTAGAGAGGGATGGTGACATCAGCCTCCTCCAGACCAGACTCAGGCATGTTACCATCTCTCTCAATGTGCAAGTCAGTGCCACCACCAGTCTGGGCTAACAGTAACCTCCTCCTGAAACAGCTGAACCATGAACTGGCAGGAGATGCATCACACTGGTGAAGATGTTGTAACGTCAGGCACCTGAGCAAGACTCATAGGGGTTTCTTTGTTAAGACACAGCTATGGTGTTGTGCTAGCTGCCTGCCCCTTCAAATAACCATTAGTCTTCCTGTAATCACAGTCCCGACTTGAAGAACTGCATGCTCAGTTTTATCACTAGATTGCCCAGGAGGATGAGAAGCAACAAGTGTGTGACACCATCAGAGATACCTAAAGTAAGGTCATTCATGCAGATGAATAAATGTCAAATTATTCCTCCATTAATTCCATATTTAATCTAGCTATAGATCCACTATCTACAGGCCTGCAGTCTTTTTTTTTTCCTTGCGGTCCATTCAGATAACTCTCAAAAGTTAATTTTGTTGACATTTTGGTGTGGAATAGAGACTCTTGGCAAGGCATAAGCAAGTATACTGGTATGCAAAGAATGATTCTCATAATCTCTGACTTCTTAATACCTACCCATAATTCAACTGATATTAAAGATCCTTGCTAATCTGTGGTGGGTTGAACTTGGCTGGACACCAGGTGCCCACCAAAGTCATGCCATCACTTCCCCTCCTCAGCTGGACAGGGGATAGAAAATATAACAAAAGGCTCATGGTTCAAGAGAAGGACAGGGAGAGATCACTCACCAGTTACTGTCATGGGCAACACAGACTCAGCTCAGGGAAATTATTTAATTTATTGCCAACCATTCCTCTCCAGAGAACAAACTTAAAACATACCTACTAAAAATATCATCAAAAAAGATGAAAAATCTTTTATTTGTAGCTGTAAATAAACACAAGAATGCCCTTCATTCCAAAAATAAACACAATCACAGAATCACAGAATGTTAGGGATTGGAAGGTTCCTCGAAAGATCATCCAGTCCAATCCCCCTGCCAGAGCAGGAACACCTAGATGAGGTTACACAAGAAGGCGTTCAGGTGGGTTTTGAATGTCTCCAGAGAAGGAGACTCTACGACCTCCCTGGAGCAGCCTGCTCCAGTGTTCTGTCAACCTCACTGAGATGAAGTTTCTTCTCATATTTAAGTGGAACCTCCTGTGTTCCAGTTTGTATCCATTGCCCCTTGTTCTATGATGGATTGTCACCAAGAAGAGATGGGCTCCATCTTCGTGATACTCACCCTTTACATATTTATAAACATTAATGAGGTCACCCGTCAGTCTCCTCCAAGCTAAAGAGACCCAGCTCCCTCAGCCTTTCCTCATAAGGGAGATGCTCGGCCTCATACTGGCAGCTAATTCCATACTTAAAGTACAAGTGATATCCCCTATAATAAGCAAATTATCTTGAGGACATATCACACATAGTTCAGGAGCAAGAAACTCTAGAATGTTTTTGGCAGTCTTCAAAACATGATTCTAAAAACATTCTGCAATGATAAGTGACTGAATCAATTATACACCTCTGTGGGCTATATCTAACAGGAAAAAGGCAAACCTCTACTTCAATACAAGAAATTCACAATAACCAGTACTGACATGCAGCCCTTTGCAGTAAAAAATATATTTAATTTTGCATCTAATTTACACTCTTAATATTCTTGTTTTCATAGCAATAACTGAATGCACCTGAAAGAGTGTGACATCAGAAACGCCAACATGCCAAACTAATATTACAACTTCTGGTATAAGACATTCTTCCATACTCTTGTGCAATAATCATAATACAAAATGAATCTGACACAAAAGGCATGACAGGCTATTTAACATCTTAGTAAAAAAAAAGACAGTCTAAATGAATGATCTACTGTAAGCAAAAGATTATGATTTATGGCTGCAAACATTGCTAAATAAAATAACACCAAGGACTGGTATGACTTTCATAGCTGGTGCAGCCATTTAATTATTTTGTCCCTGTCTTTATACTGAAAAGAACAATAATACAGTGAATGGTGTCTAGGAAGCAAATGTTACAATCCAAATTCACAGGTTTGCTTTGGGAGATCTGTAATTTTGTTAGAGTCGTGAATATGGGGCACCTACTTCTTATTTCAAATTCTTTAGAAAAGAGGAAGCTCTTGAGCTTAAATAAGCGTCTTAAAAGAGTATGAAAGGGCAAAAACTAGAGCAGAAAAAGCGAAGCGAGAAGGGAAAATAGAAGGTTGGGAAAGAAAGAAAATGAGATACAAACAACAGTCAGGAATGAGGCTGGTTGAAGGAATTAAGTAGATCAAACAACAAATCTACATCTTGACAAAATACTCTTCTTATGATCTGTGTACAACACTACTTTTGAAGTAAACATCCTTGCCTAATATAACCACATCAACTATAAGAAATTATCTTGATTGGATCCCCACCAAGTAATCAGATTGCACCTTTAAGCCACATTTTCTACTGAAGAATAATTTGAATTCTCTGTTACATCAGCCATTCTTTCCAACATGGGAAAACCTTGTGACATATTTTTGCATTTTAATCGTTACATGATCAAGACAAGGATCACAATCAAAATCCCATATGTGAAAACCAACTGTCTATTTGCAAGGACAAATTTAACCTATGTAAGCAACGGAATCAACTTGGACACTCTTCCAAAAATATTACTGAAATTATCCTGGGAAACTAAATATGGATGTATATCCATAGTCACAACTTCTGACAAGAAGAGAGGTTTGGTTAGTGTTATCTTCAATAATTCAAAATATATAGTTAAATAAAGAGTTTTCAATGCTTGGAACTTAATTTTTTTGATGCTTCCAAAAGAGTCTGACAGAATGAGTTATCAGGGGATAACTGTTAATTTTGTTATTTACTATCAGTTAAAGCATTATAGGATTTACTCATCTATGAGATTATGATTATCCAAAGAGATCTAAAAATATTTAAAATCATGGGTAATGTTGATGAGGAACCAGATTTTGTTTTGGCAGTGGGGGAAGAAGGGAAGGAATTGCTTAAGAGAAGCTGTTATAGTGGTCTATGCCTTCTTAAAATTCTTGCTGGAAAAGCATGACTGGTATTGCAGTGAAACTACTGCTACTTCAGTACAGTAGTACTGTTGTATATCATAAATTATGAGGAGTGTTGAGAAACATAAGACTATGTTTTTTAAATTATGTTTAATTTGCTATCCATCACTATCTAATGCCACAACCAAAAGCAATTAAATTTTTGGTGCACAAAAATGAAAGAAATCATTCTGTACTCCAGACATAACAGTCTCCTCTCTGATTTTAAGTCAGTGACAAGGGGAACACACTTTTCCGTTCTAAATATTTTCTTATAAGAAGGAGATAAATGTAATGAAGTGAACTCACAGAACTACAAAATTCTCAGATCTGAGAGGGGATGCTTTATGAGGCATGTTTAAGAAGTATGTAAATTACTATAAAAGAAGAAAGGAAGATGTTCATTGATCCTATTCACCAAATATTTAGTGCTTCTAGACAGCCATATCAGAAGGATTTTATTTACCATGGTACAGAAAAAAAAAAGAAAAGAGAAAGAGTCAGGTGAAAAGGTGGAATAAGGAAGAATTCACCTTGATTATTGAGAAAATATCTCAGAAGACAGTTTATTTAAGGAAATAAAGTTATATTTTAAAGGAAGTAATCAATGAGGATGCATCTAAGCAACTAAAGCTATCCCATGTAAAACCTTTAGAGAATATTCATTAGGGGTCAAATGGGAGATGAATAGCCCAGGAGCAAGCACAGACCTCTGAAAAATTCTGGAAATCGGTGACGGAAGAGAGGACTAAAGGGCATTTGCCTGCAAACAGCGTTAGTGGGCAGCCACGATGTAACAGATAGACACCTTCTGCAGTGCTGCATTTGATCTGCCCCTCTGGAGTGGGATGGAGATAAGAGACACATAATGGGTGATGTGTCATTAGTCTGTCAGAGAGGGAGGCTGTGGTGGGGAGCAATGTGTTCCTTTTGAATAGCAACACCCACACTTCAGTGTATGGAGATACAAGTTACACATTTTTAGTAAGTAATGTTCTACTATAATGAAAGCCTTGACTATTCTAGCTATTTTCATAGCTTCAGAAATTCATAATCAAGAGCTGAATTTAAATGAGTTGGTATATATACACAAAATTAATATATTTAGTTTAAAGTGTAAGCAACTCTGTGCTAATGTTAAAACCAATGCTGTTGTGATAAAATTGTTGCCTATATTTCAGTTAGTATTCTTACATATTTTAGTGTAAGAGTATATTTTTTTATAGTTAGGATTTGGTTATTAATGAATAATGATCCTTGGAAACTACTTGATGTAGAATAATATGGGGAAAAAGGTTTCATATACTCAAGGTTGAAATGTAGACATATTTATTTTATTAAAACATTAACTGCAAAAAGACAGATAATTAAACTGAAGATTTGATATTAGAGAAACAAGATAAAATAAACATGCTACAAAATGCACAGAGCTTGTTGCTGGTTTTGAATATTGTAAGTGGAATTAAACGGAAAACAGATCTAGATTTTGAAGCAATTATCTTCACATTATCTTTTGATTCGTTTTCAGAAAAATCAAAGGACAAAAAGAATTTAGAATTTGGGGGGGGGGGGGGGAAACAAAATATATTGCTTGAATAGTGGAAAAAACAGTGCCATTCCCGACCAGCCTACATGATAAAAAAAACGTAACTTCTAGTCTTAAAGTGGTCCTCATATTCCTGTTGCAGAGTGGAAAAAGTGAGAATGTCAGTAACTGACACCTTCAAAACGAATGCAACTACAGAAGAAAATACCTCACAGCTCAATGTTGGGATCTACATGTGTGACCACACAGATTTGGCTTTGCAGTGGCAGATTTCAAGTTGTGCCTCCAAGGCCTTGTTCCATTTATCAGTGCATATGTAAAAAAATTCAACAAGTCAGTTCCAACTTAGATATTAGTTTCTTACTACTGTTATGCACAAAGAAAAAACACTTTTGTATAAGTATTTAGGTGTGAAATACAACTATTATAAAACACTGTGAGAAGCTACCAAGATATGCATTACATTATCTTAGGAATTCACTACGTTTCTGTCAGTTCCACATAAATAATTCATTTTTTTTGCTGGTTTTGTTTTTAAAAGCTTATGCTAATGTAGATAACTTATGATTTACATGCAAGGCTCTTTGCAGTTTTTACCTAGTGCAGAGTGGGTATCATCTGTAACACCTGTGATGGTAGAATTGTAGCCTGTCCAAGTATCAAGAGGTCCCAGATAAAGAACTATCTCATTTCTGAAACAAGTCAAGAATCAATCAATTCCTGGAGAAAGCAACTGCAGAAAGGTAATTGTTCCTCTTCTAAAAAGGATTGTGTTTATCACTGTGAAATCTCTGAAGGATTTGGGTCCAATATCACAAGCACCATTCAGGACAGCATGTGCTTAATTGTCTTAAGCTCAGTGTTGTAGATTTACTCCACTGTCAGGAATAGAAATTTGTGTCGACGCTTCTGGTCTTGCTGTATAATGAACTTCTCAAATTAAGAAGTACAAATTCTAATTTTTAAGTATGGACATTTATTTTGGATTAAACTGGGAAATGTAAAAACACAGGTAGGTTAAAAAAAATAGGTCATAGGAGTTACAGATATAAACACCTTCACTGTAATTCTCAGCAGCCATCATCTTATTTATGTTTGGCTCTTAAATGGAGGAGTTCTCTGATAAATTTTTCCACTAACTTCTTGTTTATATAAATTTTGAAAGTACATGGGTGTTAACACAATCAGTTCAAAGCTTGACTAGGTGCACTGCATTTAAAAAATTGGATGAATAAAATAAAACAGGCAAAAATCCACCTTCTTTTTCTTGCTTTTCAACTGCCACTTACAGTCAATGAAGTCTGTGAGACTTTGTGGGAGTGGTAGAACTATGAAAGAGCAATAAGAAAACCCAGTATGTTCTTAGATGGTTTAATATTTGCCTTTTGGATTCTGGCTATTTTTTTGTGGTTTTTGTTGTTGCTTTGGTTTGGTTTAGTTTGCTTTGGTTGGGTTTGGTATGGTTTTCATACATACAAAGTGGAACTTGCATGAAACAAGTAACGTGGGAATTTTATGCTTTTAACATTTGGAATTTTTTAGCAGACTTGTTTAAAGGTATGAACTGAAGAAAATCTATGTTCATAGAAAAGAAGAAAACTGTATGTCAGGAGTGTGTGTTTTCTTTTTTTATTTGCTATCTGTTCTTTCTGGTTAAGAGAAAAGAACTGAGCTTTTTTTGGTCCATGATTATCTATAAGGTTCGAAATGCCCTTACCAGAGAAGTTAGTGAGATAGGCACAATGTTTTAGAGAAACTGCTTCAGGTAAGGTCACTTACTTCTTTAATCTGCAGAAGTAACCAAGGCAAAACTCAGGCCAGAACAGACCTTTGCTGAGCTCTGGCAACTCTGTAGAACACAGTATCCATGGCAAGAATATATTCCACTGGTGGCATTCAAACAGCCCTGGCTGACTCTGGAAGGGAAAGTTCAGATTGTTTTGAGGAGGTCTGGAAAAGGTTATACAGTTTACAGAGAAGAATAGCAGCAGGATTTTGCAGAAACAGAGCAATGGATTTTGGCAGAGTCTTTGCTGAGTAACACAAAGTGCTAGAGTTAGGTCGTGGTTGGACTTGATGATCTTGAGGGTCTCTTCCAACCAAAATGATTCTATGATTCTGTGATTCTCTGAAAGCATGAACAATGTATGTGCATCTCAAGGGAGTCCTTTCCCTCCTAGACATCTACACCTGAAGGTGTGGGCCACCCCACACACTCTCTGGGATCAGCTGCCGTGGCAGCAGTTTTAAAGGAAGCATGCACCAGCACTCTCTAGGTGCACTTAAGGTTCAAGTGGCAGAAGAACTGTTTGTTTACACACAGCATGTCTCTGCTCTCTCCCTGTCTTGCTGTAAGTTCTGGGTAGCACAGATGTCTCTGGTGTTAAATTTTGAGGTCCATTACCAGCAGAAGGTAAAATAGTTATGCTACAAGCGCACAGCAGGGCTGACGGGATGTAGTGATCACTGTCTCTTTTTGGGGAAAGAGCAGCAGGATAAGATGTGAGAGGAGAGTGAACGATTGTAAGGGAGAAGTGCAAAGGGTTGGGTGCTGCAAAAGGCTGTTGTTTTTTTTTTCTCTGAAAAGGGTCCTCCTGTGAGTCTGAACCTTGAAAGTGTAGCTATAGATGGTCTAAAGGATATCACAATGTGGCTCTTAGTGATGTTGTTTCAGCACAAGGTTCTAAAAGCAGTGCCTGAACTCCTGCAATGTGCAAATTTTTTTATTTATTTATTTTTTTTAATCTTTGTTGATAAAGGGACAAGATTTGTAGGTGTTTCCTGAACTGTATTACCTCATTTATGTGTTAATTCAATGAAGGAAGACCTGAAAATCAGTACACTCCTCCACAATACTTTTGTGTCCTGAGAAGAAAAAGTCTTGAGGATCTCCTCTAGCAGAGAGACGAAAGTAGTGATGGAAAAGGCTAGTACGGACAGTGAAACTCTAGCCCTGCTTATAGCTCCTAAAAATCTTCACCACTCCCGTAAATCCATCCTTCGTCTCTCCCATTTACTTAAACACATGCTGCAGCTGCTACAAGCTGCATTTTGTACATATTGCTGAACTTCAGAAGAAATTGTCTTATTTTTAAAAGCGGTCAGGAAAGAGTGAACGGCAAAGCTTTTCACACTGTCCTTGTACTGCACTCGCTGCCCCACATAGTGTGTTCTCAAACTTAATACACTGAAAGATTTTTCTGCTTTTGAGTTTGGTTTAAAATATTCCAGATGTATTTTTTCTAAAACCATACATTCAAAACAGCTGCAACATTTAACATCTCAAGTATGCTTCAACCTTCCCCATCCTCCTCTGTGTAAGAAATGGGATGTGCTTAACCCATCAAAAAACAACGGGAAAAAAAAACAGCCTTTCTTCTTTTTTATTATCTCTGTGTTAGATTACTTTACTTTTCTTTGGTTTAACAGCAGGAAGGAGATAAATCATGGAAGGTATAACATAGACTAATATTATCAGAACTACCAGGAAATCTTTCCAACAAGAACCAAATGCTACTTTAAGAACTACATAACGTTTTACTTCCCTAAAATCATGACAGACACTTAAGTGCACACACCATTTCCCTGAATTTCATTTCTAAAAGTAGTTAATTTCAAGTGATTCTAAATGTCTCATTCTCCCACTACAAATTATCCAAACATTTTAACTTAATACAAATTGGTTTTGAAATGCAACACATTTAAAATACACAGAAAATAAAAATAATTTCAATTAAATTCTTGAAGATTTTCCTCTAGGTTGGTTCATCCAAGAACTGTTCCAAGCAACAATTAAGGGAAGAAGGCTCAACGAAAATGTTATTTGATTACAGAACAACAAACTTTGGAGCAAGACCTTAAGGATATTTGATGGCTGATTCTGTTGGCTAAGTGTCTACATTGTCTACACACAGGTTCTAAGATGTCTGTATTTCTGAGCAGTTGAGTTCCCAAGCAGCTTTTCCCATTTGCTGATTGGCAGGTTTTATATTATTCTTTTCCTAAAACACACGCAAAGTGATTCATCTAGGGGCCACATGTTTAGCGACGCATGTTTAGGCAGCATCTGCATTCAATGGGACAAGGCTATTAAGGGAAAGAGGTGGTTAAAGGTAACACAGCTCTTCAAATCATCCTGTCTACGAGTGATTCAAACCAAAGACAGGTATTTACTATGAAAACATCCATGCAGTGTCATGATACCTCACATGGATAGAATCGTAGACAACATGTGACACAGTCAAATAACAGCTGGAAGAGTACACTATAATGCTTTCCAGGTGTCCCAAAGTAGTTTGGGTTGTGCCAGTGCATGTGGGAATCACAGAATCACAGAATGGTTGAGGTTGTAAGTGACCTCTGGAGATCATCTAGTCCAACCAACCAGTTAAAGCAAGTACACCTAGAGTAGATTGCATAGGGAGACGCCAGTGGCTTGGCCAAAGGTGCCATGCTCTCCAGATCATGTGAAACAGCTGCACCTCTGGCTATGCATGGATCAGATGCTTCCCAATAAGGCTGAGAAAAAGGTAGGACTGGGAAAAATAAAGCAAAATTGAAAGTGTTTCTTGTTAGTATGCCTTTTTGTGATGATAGCAGAGCTGAGATTGAATGGAACATTAAATCATGACTGTCTCCTGCTCATAAACAGCTTTTATCCATTACTATTTTCAAATTCCATATTGCCCATGAGTTAGACTATTCTCCAAAGGATCCAGAAACTATGTTATGAACAAACAGAAATAAAACTGATGGCCTGACAGATACATCTGGATATAGAGTATAGCAGTTCTCAGCATAAAACTGTAGTTATACAAATATACTTTCCACCATATCCTCTTGATGTCTGTGAGGCTGTGTTATTAACTTGACCAGAGAACCTTTCTGACTAAAAGAAGTAGCCCCACACAGCCATTCTTCAGGCAAATTAATTCCCTATCTACTTCGTGGAGCAGTGACATGAAAGTTACGTTCCCTTTATGCAGGGAAAATATATGGGGAATGGAGCAGGCATCCATTCACAGGTTTTAGAAATGGTATTAATCTTTCCTGGATACTGGAGAAGGAAATTATTAGAACAGACACTGCTCAGCAGTCACTGCTTCTGCAGATTTCAGGTTTCACTGTTCCAGCTTGAACTGGTAGATCCATTCCTGGGTTTTGGACTGACAGATGAAGGTGGAATTTCTAAAGCACTTATTGCAAGGTTAGTGTAAGCTACGTTTTTTCCAGTTCACCTTTTGCTTTTTGACAAAGAAAAATCCAGGATCATTACAAGATTTTACCATAACTATTGCCACTTTTTTAAAGGCAAATGAAAGGAAGTCTAGATTTCATGTTTTCAGATGTTAAAGGATAGTTTTCTGAGAGGGTTCTTCGGTGTACCTTCTAGCTAAGGAAATGACACTTTACTCATGTAAGACTGCTGACCAGTGTACCAGCTTATTCATCAGTTGCCTGTCACCTGTAGTTGAAAACTCAGGTTTTTTTTCAGCATTCTCATCTTGCTAGCAGATTACTTCCTGCAATTGTTTGTACAGTTTCAGATTCCTCAGGCTTCTGGGGGGAAATCATCACAGAAACCTTGACTGTGCCATGTTCAAGATGAGATACAACAAGACAGAGAACAGCTTCTGAGATGCTAATCCTCAGATGATTATCTCAAAATTTGGACCATACTGTTATGCTGGCGTTTGACAGCTTGCTTTTTAAGCTCACCTTTTTCTGTATAAAGCCAGTTGTCATCTGTTTGCTAATCTGTTACTACATAGCATGCACATTTATGCAAAGATATAATTCAGCTTTGAGTGAGCTCTTCTTAAAAAAGCAAAATCTTCCATACTAAGAGAAAACAACAAAAGTGAGGAAGAAAATAGTGTAACTGATCCAATAAAGTGATGGTAGGAAACTTCTTATGAAGTTTCTTACTGATGTGTGTAGTGAATAAAACTAAATATAAAAGTGTGAAAGAAATACTCAATAGCAAACGCTCTAATT
The DNA here is from genome assembly GCA_013399365.1 of Pampusana beccarii. Lineage (NCBI taxonomy): Eukaryota > Metazoa > Chordata > Aves > Columbiformes > Columbidae > Pampusana > Pampusana beccarii. The sequence continues at coordinate 236,066 of VWYH01001972.1, forward strand.
GCTCCTGCTGTGGTTGCTATAAGTTACATTGAGAATGGGTACATATTTGCAAAAGTGCTTCACAGTGTTCTGTTATCCACATACATTAATGACTTTGTTAAAATTTATGAACATTTTCATGACTGAATGTTATCACTATAGCTCCAAAAATGCTTTGTCTCTCTAAGTCTGCAGCCACATCTAACTTAGTTCATGTGCGTCTGCTACTTCTGTGGAGAAGCTGCAATTAAATTCAAAACCAGACAATAGCGCAAGAAATACTGTGCAATGCTGACAGCTTCATGCATAATAAATGGCTGCAGTGGGCCTGCTATATTGGTGCAGTGCAAGAATGGGTGTATAATAGGGGAGAAACCATAGAGGATTATTAATAGTTCCTCTTGATTCACAATTATCTGACTTTAAAAATTCACATTTCTCAGTTTGTAATAAAAACGGAAGCATTTATGTTCATTCATGTTAAAGCTCACATTTGTGTATACGAACACGTAACAGCTGTCTTAGAGAAAAAAAATTAACAATTTTCAGGTGAAATATTCACTTATTTTTGAAATTTAGTCAGCTTCCAGAGAGTAGACATCAGAATGATATTTAGCCATATCAATACACCTCTGAGAAACTGCACTTACTGAATACTTTATTCCAATATCTCAATGTTAGTACTCTGTTATTAGAGAGTAAAGTGATGAATTCTTGGAGGAATTTCCCCAGCAGAAGTGGCTGGAAAGCAATAATGTATGCATTATATCCTGATATTTTTAAGAGGATAAAAGGACTGAAATTTAAACTATAGGACAAATTAAAGCTTTTTATTTCATATGTTTTAATAATTATTTTTAGCCATAAAGATATTTGCATTCTTAATAAATGGCCATACCCGACAGTCATTTGTCAAGTTTGAAGCAGATTAAGCTATCTTGAAGTAGAGTAGCTGATCACTTAGAATCAATTATCTGACTAACCACTTAGTCCTTTGTAAGAGTTCCTCAAAGCAATTTGTATTGTCTAAAATTACAATAGACAAACACAAATTTGATCAAGTAAAAAGGCATAATTGACTGGGCTGGCACTACTGTGGTTCACTAACCATGGACATCCATCTCTTCTATAAAGCCGTTCCACACCTAAAAATACCATACTTTATGCTTAGTTAGCTCATTTGCTTTCATGACTCATGTTCAGTGCTTAATGAAAGCTGCATCTTGGTTTTCTTTATGGACATGTTTTTATGTCTAAGTAGAGGAGGAGGCCCTGTAGTGCTAATGAACAGATAACAGGATGTCAGAAGACAATTTTAAATTTGGACCTGTTGAATTCTTGGGGCTGAAGAAAGATCAGTAGTTCTTGCAGCTCTTTCTTAAACTTGGTTACTTCATGTAGGAGCCTCGCAGACAAGACAACAAACCTGCCTAGCAGAAATTAGGGATCCAAGGTAAGAGCAGCTGGGTAAAGTGCTGTCTTACTTGCGTACCACAAGTGAACTTTCCCTCACTTTAGAAGGCCAGGACATTGACCTGTTTTGGAAAAAACAGATCTTTGTTGAAATAGCCAGAACAACTGGAGTTTAAAAAGTCCTATGACATCAGTTGTCACAACCTATGAAATAGGGAGAATAGACATTAATACTGTAAATAGCTTCCACAGATACTGACAACTACTGTTTCACACAGTTCTTAGTACAGTTCCATGGTTTTTATCACATCTACTCAATTCACCCTCCACTCCCATTTATTAGCTTTGCTGCAGACCTCCTCCAACACACACACACAAACACAATTTTTCTGTTGTGCCAAGGTTCAGATCTCATTTTCTGCTCTGTTTTTGTAGACAACAGAATTAAATTGATGAAAGAGAAATGAGTTTTTATAATGTGTGGCTCTTACTGAACTCATTGAATTTTATATTATTATTTGACTCTAATAATGGTACATTATTTCTGTGTGTTAGAAAAGGCTAGAACAAGTTAAATTTCCCAACTCACATCTGTAGTATCATTTGTCTAAGGCATACATACCAGTTTATAGATCCTCAAAAACAATTCCAATTTCTACAAGGGAGGCGGCATTGCTCATCACCTGCCAAGTGTTTACACAAAGGCTTTCCTGAGCAAAATTCACTTTGCTAGGCATTATCAAATATAACTAACAACTATATTATTTGAGTTGTAAAATTTTGTAACTTTCACATCTCCTGAGTAACCTGATAGTACATAGGAATTAGTTATTTGACCTGTTATAACTGAGCTCATATGAACTTGAATAGTTCAAAACCAGACAGATTTGTAGGCTGCAAATATTCAATGAGCAGTGATGATTTCAACACCTCAGTTACTTCTGTGAAACCCTGTGTTTGAATTCAAGAATTTAATGGATTTCCTGTAATCCTGAGCATACATTAAACTAAACATTTGTTTTGTTTTTTATAAAAGGCTATTTACTTTCAGTGAAGTTATATCCTTAAATTTTCCCGCTGATTTTAGTTTTCCAGTTGCTTTGGGAAAGAATTATGTCTATAAAGATTTTCTGTTTAGTTGACTTGTGTATGCATTTCAGTGAACTGAATTTTAGGTTACATGGACTGACAGTTTTGTGTTTTCTAATGTTCATGGCAGTGAAGGGCAATGTTTCAAAACCAAAACTCCTCTCAAGCCCTTGTAACTAGTAGAAGAATTAAAGGGAAATTACAGCCGCTTAGTCTGAGAATTCTTCGGTTAAAAAGATCTGATTCTTACTAGTAACATAGAATACAGCTTGAATTTCACAGTGTTATGAAAACTCTCATAACATTGTAATAAATACACGTTTTGACAAAATAGACTAAGCAATCTCTTTCAACAGGAAGGTGCTGCTCCAAAATTACTTCTTGACAAAGATATTAGAGTTACAGAGGGACAGAAAGGATAAGGAAGAAAGGGAATCTGTTAAGATTAAAATCACAACTCTAGCCATTAAAGCTTCAAAGTCATTGGCATAAACTATATTGCCTGTCAGCACTCAGCACTATCCCCTGGAATATTTGCCAGAGAAATGAGTATTTGTCTCAGAAGCAACGATAAATATAAGGCAAATTGTTGTCATTAAAGTAATTTAATTTGGTTATGAGAAGACTGTGCAAGTAAATTCCTTTAATTCACCTCAAAATTAAACTTCTGTACCAGGTAAACTTTGTGAGTACAAGGCTGAAAACAAAGAAGAGAGGTACCTTATTAGAGGTCCTCTGTCTAATCAGATGACTAATGAATGTAGACCCTCATGTATAATGAAGTTTATGAAACTAAGGCAGACATTGAAGGAACTGGGAACAGAATGACTGACCTGAAAACTAAAGAGTGGAATTAAACTTAATTAATAAACTCAACTTGCAGGTGAGGGGATGGGGAGAGATAGACCATGAAGATGAATCAAGAGATAATAATAAAGAGATGGCTGTGAAAGAAGGAAGAATATGAGAATAAAGGGTTTCCCTGAAGATGTAGAATGACTGGAATCAAGTTTGTAAAGCAATAATTTAGCATATTCTTAAGCAGGAAGGAGAATGATAAATAACTGTTAAAAGATACTCTCATTTTATGTCCTTTTCTAATATAAGAAGACCAAGGGAAATGACATGAAACCTACCCTTTGAGGAACAATAACAAAACAGATTGAGAAGAATTGAGTACTCTCTGTAACAAGTCAAAATGAATATTTTTTTCAAGATGTGACAACTGCTAACTTTAAAGAAAGCTGGCATGAATGAATTTTCCGTCTGCTGTAGGGCAGCTTATACAGGATATTGACAGGGTTTCCCCTTTTAAGCTCATTGCATCAAGAACAGCAATAAATCTTAAAGAGATATTGGTAGGTTAAATCCCTTATAATATTAAATCTAGCAGCTGACAAATCCTTCTGAAAGTCAGGACAATTCAGAGACAGTTTTAAGTATTTCAGCATCAGTCAAGGTTGGAACAATGTAAGTCACTTACAAGATTATACACAGGTCATGTACATGGATGTATAACAGTAACTAGAGGGAAAGTACAAACAGAGAAGACATCACTCCAACTGGTTAGGGAAACAAGGATGTTTCACTATGGTGACAAGGCAGACAGATGCGGTTACCTGTAGCAAAGACACACCTGTAATCAGGATTGTGGGATCAGCACTCCACTACCAGTTTTATGCTATAGAAGGAGAGAATCAGTAGCTTTCCTCTGGTGCGATGCTGCCCCCCCACCCTTCATGGCCATCACATAGAAGTCTACATGATCCATATCAGTCTAGTTCTTTGTCTCCTACCATCTCATATGTCTGAAATAGAAGGCCTGCACTTCATCATGAAGAATAGGATAAATCTATATTTGAAGGAAAATACAAAAACCTGAAACAGGACTTGAATTGTACTTGGTCTAGAAAGCAGAATCTGGCTTGCATGCAAACATCTGTGTCCATAAGGAGATGAAGAACACACAGAAGGTTAGACACAATAACTGTTGATCTTACAGCACTGAAATCCCTGTGCACAAGACCAGATAATAAGCTTGACTCTGGCCTAGTCTATGCCCTTTCTCTGTATCACAGAATCACAGAATGGTTAGGGTTGGAAGAGACCTCTGGAGATCATCTCGTAAATACTGTTGACAACAGTGGCCAAAATGTCATTATTTGTAGTTCCATGGTTTGTACTTTTTTTTTCTAACAGTACTAGTAGTAGAACTGCCTCTTGTTCACTTCGTCTTGTCCTTCATATAATGATTTTCCTTCTGATATTGTTCAAACTAGACTCTTAAAAGGGAGCACGTCCTTCTTAGAAGAGTTGTGCTTACACATGCATATATTTCAGTCTTTGAGGGAATTGGAGGCAGTGTTCTGAACTGAAGGTAAAATTTTTCAACATTGCTGCAAACAACAGAAGAGCTTCTTCATGCTCTTTTAGCATAGGTTCTCCCATGGGTGCCAACGAGTTCACATCACTTCTATAAGACAGGAAAAGGAGAGAACGAGCCTTCTTAGGCAGAAGCTTGTGGAAACAGAGCTCTGTTGAGCAACTTCATTTATTTTATTGGTCATGGCAGATACAATTATTCTAAGCCAGTCTACACTGAGTTTGCAAGAAACCTTCCTCACCGCTCGAAGTGGGAGAGGCTCAGCAACCGCTCCTCTAAGTAGCATTCTGCTCCAATTCATGCAATAATATCTATAGCACACACACAAACGTGTCTTCTCCAGGGATTTGAGAGCAGCACTAAGTGGTTCTTAGTCTAGAATATATCCCCTATCTTCCTTTCAGTCAAGGAGTGATATGTGCCAAAGACTATGAAAAGGCACTTAAGCGCTCCTCAGTATTGTCAAGTGTGACTAAAGGTGAGATGGAAAAGCGTGAAAGGAAAGCCTTTCTAAGAAAGAAACTTAAAAATAAATGGTCACAGCTCCCCACTTTGTCATCAGCTTGTTGCAACAAACAGAACTGTGTGGGGCAGAGCTGACCAGATTACTATATATTTCATCATGCAGAACAGTCTGAGTTTCCAAAATGGGAAGAAGACAGATGCAAGTGATCATGTCAGGAAATGAGAACCTGTAGTTGGTGTAATACTGCTGGACAGCAGGTGGCCATAAGCTGCCTTCACATATAATTTTTTAGTCTAACACTGTACCAAAGGTATATTTTACTAAGAAGAATAACTGTTCAAATGCAGGAAAATAAATGGAACTACTGAAGAAAATACAGATTGGACAGTGTCGTGACATATCAAAATGGTGTTCAGTGCTCTTGATAGAAATTAATTCACAAAAAAATATTGTCTGGTACATATGATATCTCAAAATCTGGGTATCATTTCAGGTTCATAAGGCCAGCCTCTGGACAACTGTGTGTATAGGTAATGATAAGAATTTCAAAATTCACCTGTAATTGGCTAGAATCGGCTATTGCCAAATGGTTAAACAGAATATGTGTCTACCTATCTATCTGAGTCAACTGAGATAAGAGAATTTACAACCAGCTAGTGCATTCTTTCAGAAATGTTACTTCTTTAACTTGCTTGACAGAACAGACGCTGACACTCTCCTATGATCAGGAGATAAAGATAGGACTCTGACATCAGGACTATTGAAGAGAAAATTGTCCTCCTACCAATGTAATATTTCACCAAAAATTAATCTTGTTAAACATCTCTTGCTATTTCTTTCTTTCCTGATTTTTAACATGAGGAAACTGTAGCAATTGAAGCTTTAAAAAACCCCATCAAGCAACCAAAACAAAACAAACAAACAACAAAAAACCCCACACCCCCACAAAAAACAAACATACAAAACCTCCAGGTTTTTTCACAACAGCTTTTCAGTAGCATATTGTGAAAGTTTCTCTAATTTTAATCTGTTTCCCCCCCACTTCCATATGAAGAGAAACAATGACTAAGCATTTAAATTTATAATCAGGTAATATTTTTCTTCACATGTTCAGCATTTCTGGTATAAAACAATAGCAAGAAACCATTACAGTTGTACGGAGCAAGGGCAAGAAGTAGATATCTTCTATGTTGTCCCTCACTATACAGACGCACATAGTAAGAATTTCCACTGCAAGAAATACTTAGAGGAGAGACATTAGCAAAAATCAGAAAGTTTTCCATATGTTCCTTTAACTTCATTTTATTCATAGTGTATTTTTAATCAGTATTTTGAAGGAAGTAGTTTCTAAAAAAAGTTTGCCAAGTCTTTGTAAGTGAAAATTTTCCCAATGAGGCAGCTTTTGTGAAAACAAATTGTAAGAATTCCTGAATGTAGAAGAACACATTGGAAGAAAAATACTCTAAGGTGAAGGATTTTAACTAGAAAACTTATCATAACTGTTTATTGAAACTATTGAAACTATTCTAATAAAAAATATGTAAATTTTATTTCTTCTTTTCAGAAAAGTCCTCTAAGCAAAGTGGACACAAAGTTCACATTAAATGACTGGAATTAAGTTAAAGCTCATTTTACTTAGAGAAAAAAATTAGACAGTAAGCCTAATTTCTCTGACAATTCTATTTAACAGAAGCCAACAAAAAATTTGTTCTGTTGCTTCATGCTAAGTGCTTATTAATTTTCAAGCAACTAAGTTTTGCTCAGCTTACATTATTTCCAGAATTTTTGCACCCTTTATAGGTGTATATATGTATTCACTAAGATATTTTGATTCTTTAATTATGGCTTTGTGTCAGGAGAAAAATTTAGTCCATCTTTGCCATTTTTTCTATATTCCCCAAGACGCAACTCAAAGTGAAAAATAATTTCAGAGGATTAATAGACATTTCTGTTCTTTAAGATCACTTCATCTATAGAGTTCTTCATCAATAAACCTGGTTACATAACAGAAGCTCCAAATAATACAGTCTTTGTCTGTATAGTTAATCCTACCATGAAAAAAAACAGCTAATCATTTTCCAGTCTTGCTTGCATTCTGAAGCATTGCCAGACTATGTTTTACATATCTCAGTTGATGAATGTGTATGTGTTCATTTGGATTTTATCTGTAAGACAAATGCTTTCCAGTGCACTATTATGCAAATGCTGTTGTACTTAGAGTGGTTTCTCCCTAAGACAAATTAAATGTTTGTTTGTCATTATTCATAAGATTCTTCATTAGAAGACACTGGCTAACAGGAAGAGTAAATCAATACACAAATTTCCATGCTGCTGCAACCAGAAATCTTTTGGTACCCAAGCAGTACTATTTTAAAGCTCATGCCATATGGTACATTGCATCAGGCAACGAATACTACTAATCTTAATATATAAACAGCAAGACAGCTTCCCTTAGCAGATAAGCCAAGAACATGCAGAAACCTCTTCCAAACTGCTCCTAAACATGATTGCACAACAGTTAGCAACATCAGACAGCCAAAGAGTTTTACTCTTTCATAATCTGGTAGCACTGCTGAAGTTTTCTAAGCTAAATACCTCCCATTCTAAAATAAGGGAGACCAACATACTGTCTGATTGTTTAGCCCTTATGTTCCTACAGGTACAGCAAAAGACACCAGTGAAAATGGAAGCCATTTTCAGAATAGGAAGAACACTATATTTTCGATAGAAGAGGTACACTCTTAACTCAGACAGAAGGCAAGCGTCTAACAAGAAATCCTAGCTAACCCATGGTTGAATAAACACTGTAAGTAAATGCAACACTTTTTCCCAGTTCTAGCTCTCTAGTACTTCAAAATATGTTTCTAGACTAAATACAATGTAAAGAGGAATAACCAGATCCTACCATCTGCCTGACCTCCTTCAGACAGGTATAAAACTAACCCTTTTACTCCCAGTGTGCTTAGTTAGCAATTCACAGCATCCTAGGGTTGCTGGAATACACAAATAGCAGAATCCCTCTGTTCTGAGCAGGTACTATGTTGCAACAATAATTTGAATTTGGTCTCTGGCAGACTTTTGTTAAATTAAAAACAGATAGATGAAGCAGTATCCAGACCCTGGCATTTCTCCATGCCTCTGACAGCTGTCACCATCCACAAGGCAGAAGGGTCAGGTCTGCTCATGAACAGCCAGTTTTCAGACTATGGTATGGAGCTAAACTGAATTTGAGCTTGGGTTTTAAGGCTTTAAAATAATTTCAAGGAGACAGAGAACCTATCAAGAATAATATTAGGCAATGAACTAGCCAGTTGAGAATGGAATATAAAGAAAATTGAAAATAGCAGGAAACAAAAGCGTAGAGCTTTCTGAATATGGACTGTGACAATAATTCTCCCAACTAGAAATTGTTCACAATCCAAAGTATGTTATGTTAGGTGAACTATAAAGCTACAAAAAAAACCCCAAAAACAAAACCAAAAACAAACAAACAAACAAACAACACCAGAGAATTTGAACCTTGAATTAAAAAAAAAAAAAAAAAAAAAAAAAAAAAAAAAAAAAAAAAAAAAAAAAAAAAAAAAACAAAAAAAAAAAAAAAAAAAAAAAAAAAAAAAAAAAAAAAAAAAAAAAATTAAAAAATAAAAAAAAAAAAAAAAAAAAAAAAGGCAGATGTTATTTAATTACTGATGGACACCGTTCAACCTCAGTTAATTCTTGAAAAATGACTGGCCATCCAGCCAGTTCTTTACCCAGTGAAGATTATACCTGTCCAAGCCATGACCTTCCAGTTTCCCCAGGAGAATGCTGTGGGATATGGTGTCAAAGGCTTTACTGAAGTCTAAGTGGGCAACATCCACAGCCTTTCCCTCATCCACTAGGCAGCTTACCTTGTCATAGAAGGACATGAGGTCGGTCAAGTAGGACCTGCCTTTCATAAACCCATGCTGACTGTGGTCCTTAGTGCTACAGGGGTGACAGAAGATGAATTTACCAATAACAAGGCAGTAGACAAGCTACTAAATAGAGTATAAAGCTAAAAAATAAACAAAGAGGAAAAGCTGCTGGAGTCTTGCATAGAGAACAACAAAAGAATGAAGTAGATTTATTATAGTGTTGTATTATAATAACCAGGAGAGGAAAAAGGTATAAAAAAAAAATTTGCTCAAAACTTCACATGATGAAGGAAAAAAGAATGAGTCTTTGGGGTGGTGGGTCTTTTGGTTTCTTTTAATCCTTCTGTATTTAATTTCATGTTTATGTTCATTTATTTAATGTTTACCTTCCAGATATAACCAGTTATTTCATACAGGAAACTGCCTGATGTGTACCCTGTGCATAGCTCTCTGAATGTGGTGCAGGCGCTTACTCAGGCATAGGTGTCCCATCAGTACCACGGTTCCTGGTGGGAGCTGTGGGCAGCAAACACTTCAATATGTTGCCCTCATAGCTCCAAGTGACTTGAGCAGGATATCACTCTTCAATTGTGGAAATAAGTGATTCAGATGGTAGATGAAATATGAGTGGTAGGACGAGTGGAGAGGAATCCTACTTATCCATCACTGTTTAATGCCTCTTGCAATAGCAGAATGAGGGGCCAATGAATTAAGGTAGAAAGAACTAGGCTTAACAGAAATAGAAGCAACTCCTTGCACAGCTGCCAAAACACCTATCGAAATCCCCATAAAAAACACACTGTGGCCAGAATGTCACATGCCTTCAGAGTGAGACTTTACAAGTACTCTGCAGTGAAATTCATAGCAGGTTATTACATTAACAAACTGCATCAGATTAAGGAACTCCAGGAGGCGAAAATAAATGAACATTAATAATGTATTTCATTGGAATTATCGTATTTGCTTGCCCTGTTCTTTTTCTTTATGAGTCTGTCCATGATCACTGCTGAAGACCATACAGTAGATTGCGCACACTTTTTATCTCAGGCAGTACAGCTGTTCTAACTATCTTACTTTTCGTTGCCTCATCTGTCAATTACCCAATGTCAAGACTGTCTGTACCACGCAGAAAAGCAGCTTCATTGGTAGGCAGACTATAAGATTTTCACCTACAATTGTGCTTGTTCAGGATCAATTAAGCATTTGCTACAGATAATGTCCATTACACTTAAAGCCTGAGAACGTGAAATCATCCTGCTCTGTGGAGCAGTATTTGCAGGATGTTCGTTTTTCAAATTTTTTGATTGAAATATGGACTCATAGAAGCTGTTTTCAAACGCTAACATACATGCTACATTATTTCTCTGCTGGCTCTACTTGTGCAGAAGTTCAGATCTTTCCCTCGTGAATGTTACAAGCAGTACTCACTGCCACTGAATCACTGTGACATATTTGCAGCCAACATTCATTGGGCTTGAACAACGAAAAGGCATAATTTCTTATTCTTCAACATAAACCATCTACCATAATAATATGTCATACAAAACTTAAAAGACTTGTAGTTATAGTCAGACATTTATACCATTCTATTGTATAACAAAAGTCAGTCACTAGGTTTCTTTCAGAGTGCTGTAATTAAGAAAACAAATACAAAGATTTAAAGATTAAAAGAACACTTTGGTCTTTGTGCACTTCCCCACCACCACCTCAGATTTCTCTGAACAAAAATCTAAACAGATTTCTTTAAACAAAACTGGTTGAAGAGTTCTGCCACAGACAGACAGCTTTCTCTCATTGTTCAGTGTTGCTGCATGCAACCTTCACTCTGATGTTCTATGACATGCATGTTCATCTCTCACATGCAAACACAATAAGCTCATGAAAATCAAGGACAGCCAAATCAGGGATGGTGTTTCAAAGGCAAGATACATGCATTGTGAAGTTGCCAATTTCAACCACCAGATTACTGCCATATTTCCAAATCTTTGTGCTGTCAAAAAAAAGTTAATGTTTCTGAAGAAGAGGTTTTTCGTTCATCAGAGCTGGACATAGCTAAGATTAATTCAAGAAGACAAAGTGACAACATTCAATAGTGAAAGTAATTTCCACAAAGAGTCTCAAAACATTAACACTTTGGGTCACAACAAAAGATAACATGTCAGAGAACTTCAATATTATGGATATGTATCTAGTGCTTTCCTTTGTTACTTGCATTATGCAAGGGTAGCATGGAAAGAAATACAGTGCAGTTCAAATTGCTCAAAGCAATAGCAAATTTTTATTTCATACAAGGCATAAACATACACTTCAGCAAGGGAGAATATAGATTATTATTGACTGTTCCTCCCCACTCAAGATGGACTGACTCAATGCAGCCAGCTGCCTCTGCTAACCAAACTTCAACTCTGCTACAAGGACAATATCATTAGATTTTTCATCATCACTTTCTTGAATCTGTGTTCACAGTTGGCCTTTGAGAACTACATCTGTTGAGCCAATCTAGAGTTACAAAAGCCAGCAGCTTGTGAAAGTTGCTAATAAAGTTACACTTTCTTGGTTGTTAAATACCTCAGGGCATGCAGTAACATTTTCAGCACTGACAGTATCCAAGTTCCTCTCACAGCATCTGGAGAGGTTATGTTCCTGAGGGATTGTGAGAAGGCAGGCAAGTTCAGCTGAGAGTCTGGAAATTGATTATCAGTAGAACAGTAACATTGTCAGGATGGTAGAATTGTTCTTATACAGATCTTAAGGACAGCTCTAGTTTGAACTTGGCAGAAACAAGGACAAAAACAGGCATACTTTTTGTATAAAACATAATATCTCAGCTGCAGAAAAGCTTTAGCCAGGGAAGAACTAGACACCTCAAAAGGCAAATTAGCTTTCTCACCAAAACATGACTCTACTTCACAGAATAGAAAAAGTGACAATCAAAGGGCAAGACAATAAAACGTGTTGCAGGAAAATAGGTCCTGAAATGGTTATGTTACAATGCAGCCTGAGGTGATGACCCGTGATGCACACATCCAGCTTGCCCTATGAAAATATCATATTTGTTTTGTTTTCCTTTAAAAACAAACAGACAAACAAAAACCCCTTTCATTGCTCTAAGCATCAGTAGTTCCTTCTGAAGAGGAGACAGTAGAACACATGTTTTAGCTGTAATGACTCAACATACCATCTTGGGAATCTGGCTGTGACAATGCAAAATACCTGATAATGAGGCAAAAGACAGGTCACACTCTAAACAAGCAAAGCAAAAAAACTTTTGCTTTTAGCTGTGTCTATTCTCAGGCTTGACAAACTACAACATTTACCTACTTTTCCAAAAACTTTCTTTTAAACTTAACACCTCCCATACTTGCTTTGGTTAGCCCACAACCAACCACAACACTTGCTCTGGTTACATGTCTCACAACTGAAAATGATGTTGATGCAAATGAGGAACTGCAGTCACGCAGAAGTTACTGTGGCATATGCAATGCCTGAAAATGAGGACTCATCTACGTTTTTAGTACTACATTTGTCTTGAGACACAAGACAAGGTGACATGTCAAAACTAGTTGTGCAGTAGCATTCTTTAAGTGCCTGAAAATCAGTGGTTAGTTTCCTCAAGACTGTTAGCATATCATCCAGGTCACTAGTTTCAAGACTTTAATTTGATTTTGACAACATACGAAGACATTTTTCTTACTAGAACCAACCTGTTTAACATTTTCCAAAGCAATACTACAATTCTGTATAATAGAAGGAAATTCTTGAAATTCAGTATAATCCTTAGTATGTGCATACAGAATGTTACAGTTCCTTTTCAGGTCTTGCAGTACTGGAGGTTAGTTGTGATGGTACACAATAGTTGCAAATGGAAGCAGGGAGTCTAGATTCTATGGAGGTGTGTGGTGAGATAGTTGGTGACCATGTGATTGTGAACGGAAGTTCACTATAAATATTTGTTTACACCGATGTTTGACATAACTAACCTCCTCAAAGTTATTACAGGATTCCTTGCAGCTAAGTTACCAAACTGCAACAGTCTACATCGATACTAGTGCACCAATTCTTCCTCAGTTTAATGAAAGCAGTGAAAACATGCTGAACACTGGCATGTAGGCTGTTTTTACATTGAATTTCTGCCCTGAGTTTAAGAACTGTTTTTCACTGTTGTTTGTTTGGTTTGGTTTAATTAAAAAAAAAAAAAAAAAAGTTATTTAGCTGATTGATTGAAATGCCAACAAAGCAAAGCAAAGGGTCGTGGTCTACTTCACGTTTCATAGTGTCCGAAGTCATAAATGACACCTTGTGAAAAGAATGAGGACGGCACTGCCTAAGTGAAACTAGTGAACCAGCCAGTGACACTCCTCTTTACCTCAGTTCTTCCCCTCTCTTTTCCATATACATGTACTCCTGCATCAAACAATCCTATCACTAAACCAGATAAGCTCTAAGACTTACCTGGTACAAACATCCAGAGTGGAATAAATGTGTCATTCATTACTGGCACTTGCTTAGTCTTATGACCTATAACTATTTGGGAGTGAAAACTGGCGACTGGGTATAAACCATACCAACTCATACAATGTAACTGCAACACATGGGCATCTAAGAAAAGAAACAATGTGAGCTATTGTTTGAAATACTGTGCATGCAATGTTAGATTTAAGTACTTTAGTTTAAAGCACATCATTAGCTCTCAGCATTTAAATACAGTTTACAGGTAGTAGGAGGATAAACATCCACTAAATGGGCCCATCATTCACATGTAAATCACAACATTATGATCCAAGACCTAGCAGGCAAAGTAGCTGGACAGGAAAATCCATTCTCTGCTGACCCAATGGGGCTCCTTAGAAACAAAAAGGCTTTGAAGACGAGTAGACAGAGCACAGGTAAGAGCACGGTTGTTTCATTTACCTTTTGCTGCACTGCTCAGAATAGCTTGTTGGTGCTATTCCAATTGAAATCCTGATTTCTGCCATCAACCACGTGCTGCCTCATGCATCCATATGTCCCACTAAGGGTTCCAGTATACTAATTTTTTAAAGGGAATCCTTAACAGTTAAGACTATTTTAGTCATATTCAGGACTCACTAAGAGCATTCACTGCCTATTGCTTCCAAGTATCCTACTCTTCAAAAGCCGTATAAGTTAATATGGAGCTGTAAAAGGTTTATTTTTTCCAGCTATATCACTTGGCCACAGATGACAAATCCAGGTGTAAACTCACATAGAATTCTAGAAGAGAGATTAACTAACAACTATTATAGTGTTAACCAAGTCTAGTTGCATTTTAGAAGACGAGAAAAGCAGATTTGCTGCGATGTTTTGTCCACTTGTTTACATTAGGAAGGTTTTCAGAGACAATTGAAATGAATAAATAAACTTAACAGCAGAGCCAATTATACTGTTAAGTGGCATTCTTTATTGACAGCGCTGGGAGCTCTATGGATCATCCTCCATAAGTGCTCCAAAGACTGGATGTTCTTCCGTAATTATTACATATGCATCAAAATTTTTGAAACTTTCAACATACAATACATCTATACTAAGAAATAATGGATTATGTTAGTTATAATTGTTCAGTTTCTTACTTACAATACATTAATCATCAGTTAAATATAAACTAAGCACTCTGCTTCCAAACAATGTATTATTTAATCTTGTGTCTCCCTCTTGTCATGCAGAAGGATCTAAAACTTGAAAAATATCCCCTGTTTTTGCAGGTGGTCAGAAAGCATTTATCATGTCAATTGGTTAATGATGGGTATGTCTCCTGTAACTTAATCACAGTATACATTAATTTAGCAGCTTCTCTTCACAATCGTCAGAGAAAGGTTCTTCTAACAGCTTCAAACATAAAGGCTTCAGGACAATACATTAGAACCAAACCAAATAAAAAAAAAGTTATAAGTTATTAAGCTAAGATATTAATCAAAAAGATAAAATTGTTTCTTTCCTGTAAAAAACTTTGAGATCAATTACCACCTTTCACTTCCTACAAAAAAATACCTCCTCCCATCAAAAAAAAAATTGTACTTTCAGTGCTTTTTGCAGTGTTCATCAAGCAAACAAATGACTTAAACCCACCCAAGGATCAAGACTAACAGGAAATAACTATCTAGAGCAGACCTGAAGGCAGGTCTGAACTTAAGTGGACCCACTTGCACAATGGGCAGAGGGAAAACGTGAGGGTCCCAGGTGAGGCTGTTCTGGGCAATTAAGGCACCTTAGTGCCCTCAGGTTCGTGACATCAAGTTGTTCTGAAATGAAAGCAAGTATTTAAGAAAAACAACCAAACACCCTTCTAATCTTTGGTAAAAAGTTGGAAAGATAATTATTTGGTATTTAAAATATTTTCAAAGACAGTCTCTATCTCAGTAAGAATTTACATTTATGTACACATAAAAAAGTATACAGGCTGAGATAATATCAATCTTACACTTGACTATCTGTACACAGATGTATTCTTTTAAAAGTCAGTTCTGGAACTCATGTTAAGAATGCAGGCAGGAGGAAAAGAGCAGGTTACTGTCTGAATATAAAAGTTAATTTCCCTTGTATCTGTCATGCCTGTGAAAGCAAATGTGGATCTTCAGCAGCAGAATTTGGAATTGAATCGTACAAAACAAAGCTTTGCTATGCAGATTAACACAATGGAATTTTATAATGTTATGGTTTAATGCCCGACACCATCTTTTTCAAAGAAGTTTACAAATAAGAATATAACCATGTACAATGTTAAGCTGGTGGTTGTATTTCTATCAGTAGTTTTTCACATATCAAGGGAAACGTAGTAGTGAAGTAGAAGAAATTGATGCCTTAATAGTTGCCTAAAGAGTTTGATTTAACAAATGCAGTGAAAAAAAAAAAATACCTAAGGCTGTATCAAGAGCTGTAATTATGAGATCAAGAAATAAGCAGAGTTTCCATTTCAAAGAGTCTCTTTGGAAAAAAAAAAAAAAAAAAAAATCTACTGACACATTATGACATTATTATGTGTCAAAGGCAAGGACATAGCTAACAAACACTGTCAGTTGGCATCATACTTAAAAATGTAAGAACTAGTGGCTGAATTCTGCTATAAGGAGCCCAAACACACTCCAGGTAGAAGAGTTTTTTATTAACAATGACCTATTTTAAAAGCCAATTTTACTAAATCATTCCCCATCTGTAGACTACTGTCATGCAAAAGTATGAAAAAATGCTCTAGACACAATATTTAATATTGAGTGTAAAACAACAAAAGGAAGTTCAAATCGCATATTGAGCACCAATTAAAAAAAAAAAAAGAACAGCATAAATTTTACTGTAGCATTTCAACCATGATGCAGGAATCAATACATCTGAATAGTCTGTTAAAATTATTTTAGTTTAAATCTTTAATGATACATATAAAAAATTAATACACGTTCCATTTATCAGAAATACATTCAGAAGTTAGATAGGCTTTTACACGTAGGTAAAGAAAGAAAGAAATGTGTCTAAATGCTACAGAGAGAGTAAAATTATAAAACCTTAATTTCCTTAAATACACAGATTTCAGTGTTTATTTAACTTTTGTGTTCTTCAAAGTATTTTATCAGGCTTAAATACATTTATATTGTTCATTTAAAATATAATTTTAGTCTCCTGAAGTACTGAGGCAATGCTATTCAATTTTTGTATCTCATGACACTTATGATAATATTTACCCTGAAGGTACTAAATATTGTCCTTGAAGCTTTTGAATTGAGTGTTTTTAGACCATCTGAAACCTGTGTGTTAAATAGTTTCTTTAGAAGAAATGCAGAAATTCCACTCTTATTGAAATATAATTTCCCTTCAAAACCTGTTTATTATTTAAGCTACAGCAAAGATTCATATGGTCATGTCGCAGTTGTTCCCCACATGGAAAACACTGATGAGACTTTTCAAGTCCTATTCACATCAGCACTTACAATGTATTACGCATTTGTACCTGGCGTGAATGATCTACAGTAAGAGGCCTGGAATCAAAGTAAATGGAAAGCTTTCAGAAGTGATTTTGTAATGGTCAATTGAAAATAATTTCAGGACCTATGTCAGCAATAAATATTATCAGCTAATCATGCTTTAATCATAAATACCTTAGGTATTTCTTCCAGCAGGAACACACACACACACAATTCAAATTATTGGAGATTCTTCTGCTAGTATTTCCTTTTACTGTGTTAGTTGTTAGACTAGCATTCCATATTGCTATTACCCTAAAATGGGTCCAGTATGTGCTCAGTTCAGAAAGATCAATATAGATTTAAAAATAATAGCAGATAGGTGGGATATAAAATAACTCTGTTACCTATGGTTTCCTTCCAAACTAAAATTCTTCTCCAAGTTTTACTTAACAGGAAGTCTAAATCACTGCGTAATAATAAGTAATATAGTATGAATTAAACTTACATTTTGAAAGACAGTTATCACTGAAGCGACTTTATTTCCAAACTCCTTAGATTATTTAAGTAACAAATCAATTGAAAGTACTTTTTGATTGTTTGGTTGGTTATTGGTAGTGTTTGCCGTGTGCTTTATTGGCCTAAGGAGGAAGTATATTGTTTTTACCTGAGATATATTCTCCATTCTCTTCAAAAGCTCTTCCGATGTTCAACTGACATTAGATTAAACATGACTTTTCACACTCCTTTTACTTGGTGCTTTGGTTTGAGAACAGCATAAATGGACTTTAAAAATATCAATATATAACGCACTAAATTTATGACAAATGCGGGTATCGTTCCCAAAGTGAATGCCCTGCTGCCTCATAACTTTTTCCATTTTCCCCCATATGTTCGGACTCTCTGATCTGAATACTGATTTCTAGTTTGCCATATTTCAACAGCTCTGCTCATTGTTTTAAGTCCTACTTAGAATAGTAAAAGACTTAAATTCTACATGCTATTTATAGAGATTTTAGAGATATGTTCTTGGAAATATTTTGCTTGCTTCAAGTTCAGAAATACAAGCATTGACAGGTCCAACTGCAGTGACTCTGTGAAAAAAATGACGAGGGAAACAAGCAGTCGACTCAATATGAGTGATAAAGCAAGCTTCAATTTATTCGGGCTTTAAACACATACTTATACTCTTTCTCTAATTATGCCTACTAATCACTACCTTATTGGCTTAAGCTCTAAAGATCATACTTGCATGTTCCTCCTACTTGCAGTTTGGCTACCAGGGTTCCTCCTCGTTCCATCCAGCTACACTTTCTCACAGATGTTTACCAGCTTCTGGCAAGGTCAGCATGGCCTTGAGAAGTACCTTGTTAGCAAGACAATGCACTGCAGCTTACTAAGGCGTTAGCCTTACTTCGGCTAACAGTTTGATTGTTCATACAGTTGCTCCAAAGATCCATGTCCCTGCTCATGTAGCCATTCTCCAAAATGACTCCCTAGCAGAAGGGATCAGAACATTGCCACTGGGCTGTCTGGCGCAGTGTAGACACAGAGTGCCATAAGTGGGAGCGTTACCTGCTGGACTGAACCATTACCCAGGGTTCAGAGCAGCACTGTGTGCCCTCTAGATCTACTCTACCATCTCAAGGAAGTAGGAACCAGGGCAAGGTTCATTGAATGGCTCAGATGACCCTGCATGTGTATGCATGAGCATGAGTATGAGTGGGTGAGCAGCTTTCCCTGGCAACTATGATGTGAATGTGAATTATCATGTTATTTGGTGTTCTTCTTCCCCCTGCTCTGACATCCTTGCTTGCATCTAATTACTTTTTTCTTAATTTCCTTCACTTGCTTGAACCTTCTTTTGTTTACAGTACTTGTTCTGCTTCAAAATACAAATTTCAAGCAGGTACGACAGATTCATGTCGACAGTTCCAGCTTCCTTTTTTTTGATTATCAAAATCCCAAAGCTGTCCTTTGACTCCAATAACGATGCAGTACTGACATGATTTGATTAAGCCTGTGTATTGCTTTGTCATTAATCCATTGCAAATTAGTAATGTTGTATACAAATACCTGGCAGGAAAAAGTTAACTTTATAGACATGTACGAAACAGTTTTAAATTAATACTTCTAAGCAAGGATCTTCCACTTTAATTTAACTCGAAACATAAACCAAGCCATACAACCAACATTCAGTAACTGCAAATGCAAGCCAAGCCAATGCCCCTAGCCACAAAAAATTAACGCACAGACTGAGAAATTTAGGACTTAAGAACATTTCATGTAAATAAAATTTGATTGTTCCTGGGGACATTCTTAACAAGATCTAGGCATTCTTCCAAACTTTTTTTGTTTCCATTAGGCATTACTTTCCACTATGCATTCCGTATTTCTGAATATTTTCAGTTAAATACATAAAACTTCCAGAAAACTACATAAGTGAGTGAGACTAAAGAGTAAGCATCCGAAATCATCTGAATGATGGATATGGCTCACAAAGATAAAGTTTATTTGAAGCAACTTATTTTGGATTACAAAGATCCCATGGCTGCTGCTGCTTTTGTTAAGGGATGTGGCTGCCTCATATATGTTGATGACCAGTAATAGAGAGCACAGAGAGGGGTTGCTCTCTCTTTGCTGGACAGGGGACAGTGTTATGGGTTAGGGATTGTACTGAGCTGAAGACTTTTTT